>DWME01007905.1:0-12180 GCA_018244795.1 Parelbella ahira ahira
TGGCCTTGACCCTCTCAATATGAGAGGAGACCCATATACCAACAGTGGAATGACAAATGGGTCGATTATTATTATTTATTATTATTATGACGGAACAACCTACCCAGTCCAATCCTTTCACGACCCTCTCGTCTTAGGACGTTGTGGAAACTAGCGCAACCTAGCAGTCACGCGTCCTCTATATCAGATTTGCAGGCGAGCTATGGCTTGCAGTATTCTGCGAGTATTCTCTTCTTGAACGGAGAGCAGATTTCATAATATACACTTATGCACTATTAGTGTGATTTCCCTTAAACGAACACCTTAAACAGTGGCTAACATTGGGAAATACCTATACTGAATTTCATATTGTATGTTGTTATGTTTACCCGCCATAAATATTATTCTACCTGTGGCCCGCGGCGTAACAAACTGTACTAAAACTAATACACCCGGCGTTTGTTATTTTAAATAATTATTCCTGAACTCTAAACAGATTGCTTAAAAACTCTTTGTTGAATATTTACTCGATAAACACGTACTGTGCGAAAGAGATGGTCAAGTAAAAAATAAAAAGGTCGTAAAATAATCATCAATTATTTTCATTTAATATTATTTTAATCATATGTAATACTGGCCCCTTGGTGCAATGGTTAGTGAAGCTGACTGTTGCGCCGGGGGTCGTCGGTTCGATTCCCACCCACAATAAATATTCGTGTGATGAACATAAGCATTTGATCTGTATCTATTTGTAAAAAATATCTATATAAGTATATATTTATATATGTAGTTACTATAACACAAGCTCTCTTGATGCTTACCTTGGGATCTGATGGCCGTGTTAAAATGTCCCAAAATATCATTATTATATAATTACGAGTATCTCACACACACCTGACACGCACACACGTATACGTGCCTATGTGTGTAACTACATAAGATATACCTACAAATATTATTAATTGAGATTAATATGCACAGGTATTGTAGTCGCTAAGAATATTACAACGAGATTTGCGAACAACAACAGTGTTTCGTGTGTTTTCGAGGGAACAACCGCTCGAAGCAGTACCTCGTTTCTAATAAAAAGAGAGTGGGTTGCAAAATCAATATAAACACAAAAGCTGTAACATTTGAACCTTTTACTACGCGTTCGCTAGGGGATACAGGGATCCTCTTCCCTATTAAAAGGGGTTATGTGATATTTAATTTACAGCTAACATGTTTCAAAGGAGCGTATTCTAATCTAACAATAAAGGTATGTATACGCCCTATTGATATTGCGAGAGTCCAACAACGAATGCACAGATTCCAACGTGTTCAAATAGTTAATACCCTTGGTCAAGGGCGGAGAAATTGCTTCGTGATTATCAATGACATCAAAGTGACAACCCGGCCGTCTGCTTCAGATTTGTTGCCAAAATAAAGATACATGTAACGATGCAATGGCAGGTTATACCTGGATCAGTGGTCTTCGTAACTAGGAGTAATCAAACATAGATATACTACCGTAATTTTCTTGTGGGACTACATTCTTCGCCTGCGCAACATACAAAAATGTATTTCGTTACTGATCCAGTACGAATATCATAATTTAACATATTTTGTCTATAACTACATTGTAGGTATCGTGACCGTTGCGATAAATAAAAATACTGACGTTGTTCTTATTAAGTTAACGCCCTGACTTCCCTGGATATATTCATTCGGAATGAAAATATAACGTCGGTTTGGAAATATGACAAATGTGGTGATGAAGAGCGATGCCGCACTTTTCCGGCGCTAATTGATTGAATATTCCACCGACAGTATTTTTGCTTTACATAAAACCTGAAACAAGAATAAGAAAAATATTTTTTAGGCTTATCTACACTACGCAATGAAACAAAATCCGCTCTTTGTTACAAAAAAAAGTTTTATATCTCTGAATAATTACCTGTTTACATTATTAAATTATAATTTTTCAAGCCAAAATACATAATAACCTATGCCTTTGAGTTTGTTTTTTACCACTATAGGTAATTTAAATACCGAGTATAATTCTACGAGTGTTGTATCCAAGACATTCTTGCAAACAAGGAGTATTTAATCATGTTTTTAAATCTATTCATTCTAGGTCAGTGCGTATCTAATTATCGAACCTTGTTTAACATTCCTTAAGTCGTGTGAGAATTTAATGACCAATTAGAATTTTAGTATAATTTTTTTCTTTTTTGTAGTAATAATGGCAACTAACAATGAGAAACGAACAACGTTTTAATTTTTATTTTTATTGTTTTTGTTTTGTCTCATGTTTTTTTTATTGTTCACTTCTCCCACATAGAGCGAAACTAAAAGGACCTGGCCTTGAATGAAATAAGAGCTTAAAGACAGCCTTTTAGATGCCCGGGATATTAGTACTTTACCATAAATTTTACCGCGGAAGAGAACAGAATTTAAAAAAGGAACAGCTGTCAAAAAAGGTAAGGTAACAGACACAGCGCACGGAATTCATTTATTGTTATTTTTAACTTTTATTAAATACTCGGTACTCATTGGCATTAAATACAATTTCCAGTGCCTAAACAGAAATAAAAAAAAGTGTTTATACATGTAAACTAATAATAAAACCGTAACGGATAGATTTTTTGAAATTCGGGCTTTTGATAAACTACTATTAGAGACTTTCAATAACGTAATACAATCCAAAATAATCTTTTTTTAAATTTCTGTCTGTTTGTTTGTCCGTTTGTACACGAAGCTCAAAAATTGCTTACACGATGTGATACCCTCACTTAACATAATTAGTGTTCGATTATTTTAATTTGTTTATAAATAAATATGTCAATTTACAACATATCGACAGACTTCTATTAGGATAATATGTACTGTTTAGTGGATTATTATTGTAGTTGAAAGTTTATATAAACACAAAGTTAAGTGTACAGTTTCGGAGATATATGTTAATTACCAATGTAAGTTAAGTTCACATATACATATATATTTTATCATCATCATCATCATCATCATCAACAGCCTATAACTGTCCACTGCTGAACATAGGCCTCCCCTAGAGCGTGCCGCGTTAGTCGATCCGATATATTTTATGGAGAATATTAAATAGAGTGTAACTTAGGCTGGGCATTCCTTAAGTAGGTACGCCCTAAGGCATATATAAAGAAAATCTGTAAAAACCCATATACACAAACCCACGCGAACGATGTCTCGGTTGAATGCTCGTTATCATTATGTTCCGTTTTCCCAATTCTACATCATCATCAGCATCACATCAACCTTTAGCGTTCGACTGCTGGACATAGGCCTTTACCAAGGTGTGCCACAAGTCACAACACGAGTCCCGCGCACCCGCACATTGCTAGTACATTTTGCGTTAATAATACTAGGTACTTCAAAAACGTATAACCAAAACCTTCAAACCGTAAACCCTCAAAAACCTATCTGCCTACGACAGTTCACCAACATTTTATCACAGAACGATGTATAGCTTAGGATATATAGCAGATAGTTAATGTTACGAGTATTATGAGTAACTTAAGCTATTTTTAATTTAGAAAACGATTTAGGGCTTCTTGCAAAAAAATTTAAATACTCAATATGCGACAAAACCACGCGAACGAGGTCGCTGGCACAGCTAGTTTTTAATGAATTTAATTTTGTCCCCTTGCTCCAGTGGTCAGCGGACCTGACCGCTGAGGTCACGAGTTCAATTCCCGACGGATAGTTTGCGTCTGGGTGTAAAAAAAAACTGTAATATTATATATTAATATGTATACGATGTTTATCACCCATCTGCTAATCATAATACAGGACCCCATGAAGCCTGCTTGGGAATCAAGTGATCAGGTCTGAAGATGATCCAATATTATATTTCTCACAATATTTAGGCTTACCCCGTTGTGTTGCCAAGATATATACATTCCAACAAGTTGATGTTATTAAGATAGATGATGTTAAATAGCACTGGTTGGTTTGATACTAAAACCTTTTTCGTGTCGATGTAGTAATTTGACAGATTACAAAAAAATATATATAGAAATGTAGGTATCAATATTTCATTCGTACTACGGCTGATGTAAGATGTTAGGAATATCTAAAAGGAATCACAGGTCGAGTAAAATCAAAAGTATAGGTTTATTAAATATTTGAACAGAGGTCTGTCTTAAATGTAGTATCAATATTTCTGCCGTACTACGGTAGATATATTGATACTATAGAATTAGAAAATTTGAAAATGAACAAGAAAATAACAGCAATTATTTTGATGAACGCAGCCGTATTTTATTGGATTATTATTATTGATTAACATTTTAATGAAATTGATGGACTTTCTCCTAACGTAGTTTAAGAACACCTCGCAAGGTGAACGTATTGCATAAACGCGGAACAAAACAAATAATAGTCGTTAAAATACATTTAAAATGGATTGATACATACATATGTAGATATCGAAGTTTCCATTAACATTCCAGTTGTACAGTAACGTGCACTAGGACATGACTTCTGGTTAATATTATAATTGAATAACACAATAAACACCAATAGGTACTTCTATGAATACATTTTTTTACGTCAGTCTATAAACTAAAGTCGATGTAACGCACGTTTTCTGTAATACCAGGTTAATGACTTTTTAAAATGTATATATATACGTGTATGTATGTATATATTATATATGTATGTATATACATGTATGTATGTATATACATGTATGTATGTATATACATGTATGTATGTATATACATGTATGTATGTATATTATATATTTTATTTCCATTTAAAGAGCTCGCACTAGTTACATGTAGGCAAAAAAATAATCTATTACTCAAAATATAATAAATACTACTAGTAAAACGCGGGAGTGTACTACACTTTTCTACCTACCGCTTCAGGGATTACAAACATGATGTTGTTTTTTTTAAAGAACTGTTTATTCATTTCGGCCAAAACTACATAACAGATAACAGTAGAACGCATCTACTCACAACAATGTTATTAAATAGCAGCACCGTACCATATAATTGGCAAACATATGTAACATCACGCCTGTAATCCCCGAAAGGGTAGGCAGAGGAATATAGCACACTCCCAGGTATCACCACTTACGTTTTAGTCCCATGGAATAGGTGGTGAGCCTATTTCCATATACCGGGCACGGATCCAGACTCCGAGTCACTACTAGAAATTCTTAAATTGAAAAATCCAATAGTACCCGACCCGGATTTGAACCTAGGACCTCCCGATCGGTAGTCGCGCTTGCAACTGCTCGACCAACGAGCCAGTGAATTGTTAGAACCGTTTATATAAGAATATTATCACGCACTGCGGCGATACGCGACATGTTGTATAAAAAACTAAATACATTGTACCTACCTACTGTTACTATTTATAATGTTCTTTGTAATCTAATTTTGTTAAATACACTGACAGAACGACATTGACTTATTACCAACATATTTTTACATGATACGTTCAAATAAATAGCATAGGTAGGTACCTTCGTACACCGCGCACTAAACTCTAATTATATCCGCTATTGATGTAAATTAATCTTTAAAACAATAATACAGAGCGTTAATTAGATTAGGTAGGTACTATATACATAAGCCAAATGGTGCAAACGTAGTAAATAGATAATGCAGTTAATACGATTAAAGTCGTATATAAGGTTTCCAAGAGTTGGGAAGCCAGTTTCGCATTGTCTCTCGTCCAGTGAAGAATAATATATCAGAACGTCAATATGGAGCAAGGTAAGAGATATGATAAGCTAACGCCGTTGTTTACTTTAATTATCTAAATGTCATGCGTTTTTATTATTGTCGTATCCATGTCTCTTGACGCGGCGCGTAAAGCGTAATTTATTGTTCAATACAATTTGTGTCTATTTATGTTAGTTACAGTTTGTGTGTCTTAGTACGTAACGATAAATAAATAATGTAGCGATATTTGACTTAAATAACACATTTTCTTTGCTGAGCATTGTAACAGTAGATGCCTTAATGCAAAAACTACTGGTAACTCACCAGTAATCTCATTTAATTAGATCAGAAAAATAAAACAAAATAATTTCGTCGGGAAAATGTACGCATTGTTCATTTTCTCGTAGACTTTGATATAGTTGTTTACAAAACATCTCTTTTCTCTTTGCTGATTCGTTTCTTTTGTTTTTGCCTGAAACAAAAAACAAAAAAAAACTTAAATTTCCTCGAGTGATGTTCCAGGAATTTCCTCCATAGATCCTTACGTACCCGCGAGCTATTTTTGTTACCGTAAAATTGCCGATGTTCTACCTTTCACGATGTTTTCAGCGTTGTTTTAGTAGTTTACAATTTCTTTTTTTTATTCCATTAACGTTATTTCTATTATTAAATACGTTTAATCTATTCGAGACATCCAGAAAAAGATTGAATACAAAATGTTGCGAGACCAGGATTTTCAACAGACATTTGCTTTGTAACCTGCTCATAGTTTCAGGCAACGCGTTCTTAAATAACATTGCCTGAATAGTGAACGTCGAAAGAAATCACTGCTATGCATTCGAATGTTAAGTTTAAGTTTAAAAACTAGTCGAATATATCGACATTTGACTATTTACGTACATGTAATATAGACGTTATGTATTATAAAATTACTCTACATTTTGATAACATTTTTAATTGAATATTACAATCTACATCTCACAATAATATGTAGTTGAACTGTTCATTTAAACTTGTTTCGCCTTCTTAATTTACGTTGGAGAAAAATACTTTTTTACACCGCTCACTTTATACTACATCAATGACTACTAATTTTTGTGGTATCGTTATTTGAAATATCTTACTGTAGCATACACAGAAAGCGCCTCATGAATAGTAGAGGCTTGCACTATCGTTCACTACGGCACTTATTCCTTACGTGACACGCGTATACTCCTTAAACTGAGTAACAGAATGACCTGTTGTCATTCTGATTCTGATTCTGACGCTGATCTTTTAAATACAGCATCAGAACTAAAAACTGTGATAAGATCCGAGCTGTGGCTTCGAATAGTTGCTTCAAAGACAAGAAAAGAAAACAAAATTAACATTATCCACATTAAAAATGACTGCTGTAAGATGTGTAAGAGTAACAACTAACTTCAAAATATTAGAATATCAGACTCAATGGCTCGTTGTTCGAATGGTTGCAGAGCGAAATTGCTGTTCCAGATGTCTTGAGTTCAAATCCTAGGTCGGATACTATTGGATTTTTTTAAGTTAGCTCTTGTAGTAAAAAATTCTAGTAGTAGGCAATAGGTTTTCCACCTCTTCCACAGTAGGATGAAAACGTAACTGGCGACTCGTGGGAGGTTACTACGCTACTCTGCCTTCGCCTTCGGGGATTACAGACGTAATGTTTCGTTACGTCAGAGTTAATAGTGGACAGTCATGAAGCTAAGAAATATACCTGTAATTAAGAATTAAAAAATAAGATGTACATTCTATCCTACCTTAGATTGATTGCAAATATCACCAAATGTTATAAGGTAATCTTGGACGGAGTATAGAACAATAAATTCGTTGACTTATATTTACTCACAGTCCGCTGTAACGAGACGTTTTCCATTTAAAGTGTACTCGCAGTATATTAGAAAATATTTTTAGAGGCACACAAAGTAACTCACACGCACACTATCAGCCCGCCATCGTCCCTGCTGGACATAGGCCTCTCCAATGACGTTCCACTGAGCTCGATCTTCTGCAAAAAGTAGCACACACTTAATATAAATTAATTAAATCACAAAACTAAAAAATGTATATCAAAACTGGCCTTATACCTCATTCCAGAACGAGAATATATTCTCTCACTTTTAATAATTGCGCATGTATATCATTCGAAATGATACGATGAATATTATCCTCAATTACTTTGACTGTATGGATAATAATGTAATAACGGTAATCATGTATATTCCTATTCATGTTCTTGTCACAGCCGCCGATTTACTCAATCATTTCAATGACACGACGCTCAAATAATTCCCTTAGCAACCTTTTCATTTTCGGATAATCACCTAACATCTATGTATATCTACTATCGATCTGTTCGAAAGTATTTTTCTTAGTTGGATTTTCTAGTAGAATATTTCTAGTGGTGACTCGAAGTCTGGATCTGTGCCCGATGCATGGCAATTGGCTCACCACCATTGGACTTAAACGTAACTGGTGAAACATGGGAGTGTACTAAACTCCTCTGCCTACCACTTCGGATTAATCAATTGTACTGTAGACATTGTAGCAATATAAATACTGATAGACAGAAACATTATGATGTCACACGCGCTCCGGTTTGTTCGAGCTCTACCTATCATTTGTTTTCGGTAATAGATTCGAACATTAATTTTTAACTTAACGGCACGTTTTAGTAATAGACACAAGAAAAACAACTTCCAAACTTAGACCATTATAATCGGTCCTCATATATCCAAAATATTTTTTGTCATCCAATTATTGTATATTTAGTTATCCTATCTGCCTAGACTGCCTCGTTGGTCAAGTGGTTGCAACCGCGACTGCCGATAGGGAGGTCCTGGGTTCAAATCTCGGGCCGGGTGCTATTGGATTTTTCTAATTTATAATTTCTAGTAGTTACTCGGAGTTTGGATCTGTGCCCGATGTAGGCTCACCACCTACTTCATGGGACTTAAATGTAACTGGTGAAACATGGGACTGTTCTACACTCCTCTGCCTACCTCTTCGAGGATTACAGGCGTGATGTTACGTTTAGTTATTCTATCCAGGGATTCCCATTTATGTTAAAAAGTAACTCAAAGAATCTAGTATTCCTAATTGATGTTTATTGTATGTACTAAAAATAATACCAAAATCAATTAATTAACTCATTTTTACATACATACACTCTAGTCTTCACACGAAATCCCTCAAGGGGTGGGCAGAGAGCACGGAGTGCCAAATATATTCCAGTAGACCTATGGTGTTTCTTCCATATTCATCAATTTTTCGAATTGGGATTCTTCTGAACTCGACCATCTGCGCATGTATGCTTAGAAAAATCTCTTAAAATAAATAAACACTGCATAATAGATTCATGTTTATATTATTCTACACGATATTGTACATATATTTATTATAAAATATCTTATTTTAACTGTCAAATATAAAAGGTTCCTACCTGTTTCGGTTAAAGTTGCCATGTCGCTTTCTCTTTCGTATTGCACAGATACTACATTCAAATCAACTATCACAGTACTCGTTTATACTCCCTTCATATTCACCGAAGTACTCTTCTGGCTGTAACAAATTATCGTTTAGATTGTCTATCCATTTTACCGATTACATCTTTCTTATTTCACTAGCTGTTATCTCCCTAGGAATTTTGGAAAATTTCGTAATTTTTGTACTGAATCGGCACCCATACTTATTTATACTGAATACAGTGAATGTATACTTAACAAAATGACAACGATCTACCATTTTATTTGTACTACCTATGAGAAAAATCATTGTAAACTAATAACGTGTTATGTACGAGTACAGTCTTTTTACCTAAAATTTTAAAACTATAACAAAAGTTCGAGAACAAAAATTTAAATTCGAAACATATCTATTCGAATGCAAGGTTTCATTTCATGCTTGTTTTCTCTGTCGCACTTAAAGTCTAGTTACAATACCGATACAAATACCTACATTCCTGGTTATACAGGATAGTTACCGTTCATCTTATAATGCAGTCGTTTGAAAGCGTGTCACGTGAAAGGTTAGGTCAGGTTTTAATCAAACTTGCAGCTTGTCCCATCACCGCTAGACTGGGGACTATCTGCGGGAACTACTTAATTTGTATAAAGAAATGACCAGAATTCAAAGTAGGTACTTGCATCTCGTACCGAATATGCTTATTCATTAGCATGTTCTTACATAGCTGCGACGAATTGGCAACGTTTCATTTCTCCAACATCTGTCGTCATCATAGAAAAGTAACCTATGACACGCAGTTTTTTTTTGCCCCCACACTAAACACAGTGTTAGAAGTCAGTATATGAGAAGTATTCTTAAACGTCCAGCGATATAAATAAAACATATGACGTAATTACGAATGTCATCAAAAACTACAGAAAATAATACATGTAATATAAAAAAATATATTTTATTTGTATGTAACCAAAACAGAATTGACCAGTTAGCAATTATGTCAATTGACATACATGTAGCTAATCTTAGTAGTTCATTGATAAGACCAGAGATAGAATGTACCTACCTAAATAAATAATTTAAATGAACAGAATTCGGTTCACTTCTTCGTTCTAAGCGTAATAATAAATGTTTAACAATCAGTAGGTACAATTATACAAGAAAACAAAAGGTTGAACTAAAGAAATTAGTTTTACATGCGTGTTATTACTTTTTATTCTACATCGCAACAATTGCTGTATAAAATACTTTAGGAATTCAATTGTAGCAACATGAACTAAGTATAACCAAATATTTTGCTATATACTCCACTATATAAGACATGTAAGTGAAAACTAAGCACTTCGAGAGCCGCCTTGGGTCTGATGCGATAACTCGCAGTAAAAGGATTGAGAATTTCTCGAGAGCATTAATCTTCTTAAGCCCTTATCTGCGCTGAAACCAATCGTTACACTCCATTATTTCCTCGTAGAACGATAACTTTTTTTAATATGCGCTTAATAAAATAGATATATATATTTTTTAATCAAAGCAGGACTTAAACCAAAGCGATGTTTAGTTTTAAAGTGTTCTAATCAAATTGTTAAAGATCTGTGGTGTTCTAATTATTATGATGACCGTTTCCTTAAACAGCAAAGGTCATTAATGAAATGATCTTGTTCTAAACTAAGCTAATTAGAAGATAATTACCCCATCCGGTCACGTTTTTCTACGAATCTTAATAACCTATACGGCATGTTCCTTGACGTGGCAAATATTGTAGTTAAATGCAAGTTATTTCAAAATAGATTTCCGATATATACAACATCATCATAATCAGCCTGCTCCCGTCTACTGCTGGACATAGGCCTCTCCAATAGGACGCAAATAAGCTACATATATACCAATATATACAAACGATGTATATTATAAACTTATAAAGGTTTTTAAAAAACTCTAAAGAATAAGGACCCGGCGTGTTGATATAATTATAATAGAGATTGAAAAAATACAACGAAGTATAATGAATTACCCTATGAAACAGATTGATAATTACGATAACTAAGACAGCAACTACAATTGCATAGGTTAACCAGTTTCAACTACAAACTACTCGTAACACGTGTTTATTATTTAACACCCTCTTTATGCACGAATTTCGCAGTAGATACTATTGTAAGAAAAGTATTAAAAAATACATACTGCACACAATAATAGTTACCCGTACAATTTCAGTAAACGAAGTGTTGGATATTTCTACTAAAATAGACTTTTAGACTGAACGTAACATCAAGCTTGTGCGCCCCGAAGGGGTAGGCAGAGGAGTGTAGAACATCCCCATGTTTCATCAGTTACGTTTAAGTCCCAAAGAATAGGCGGTGAGCCAGGGGTATGGCTATTGCCATACCCCGGGCACGGGTCTAGACGCTCAGTCACTACTAGAAATTCTAAATACGAAAAATCCTATAGTACCCGATCCGGAATTGGAACCCAGCACTTCCCGATCGGCATTCGCGCTTGCAACCACTCAACTAACGAGGCAGTCGCTTTTGGACTGTGTAATATAAAATTAATACAGCGGAATTGAATGTACTTCTTAGGATTCTTCTACTCGTAGTTCTGTTCTTTAAATATAATCTTTAAGGTAATATTTGCAAATCTTCTGCCACTTCTTTTAAGATGTCAATTTTGCTTTCGAGCACATTATTGGTACTAACTATGGTAAGTGTTTAATTGAGAAAATTTTCACCACTATACTCGAATATTTCATGTGTTACTAAGACAAAATATGTACAAATCGAAACCGAAGACAGATAACATTAGTAACGTTATAAATGATTATTCAACTAACATATGAATAATGAATATTAACTAACAACAAAATAATGTTACATTACGTCAACGGTAATTACCTACAATATTTGTTAAAAATAAAACTAGATTTTCCAGTTACGAAATACTTCAGATAATAATAAACTATTAAAAGATTGTGTTCCGTGGTATTGGCAAAAAACATAAAAAAGACAAACATTTTCTACGTTGGGTAAGCAGGTAC
>DWME01007906.1:0-12180 GCA_018244795.1 Parelbella ahira ahira
CGACACGTTGTAATAATATAATAAAATAACATCACGCCTGTATTCCCCTAAAGAAGTACGCAGAAGAATCTAATACACTTCCACGATTCACCAGATTTATATGACCCACCAGAGATTGAAGAGGTGATAAGCGAGATGAGCGGATTTCCATTGCCAGGGGTGGTACGATAACAACTAATAAAAAATAAGTGACCTACAGCAGCGGTATGTAATCCCGACCTTATAGAATAGACAACGAAGCGCACGGTACATTGCATTTACTTATTCATCTTACGAAGCTGAGAATAAGTTAAAAATTACATGACGATTGAATTTTTAAACAATTCCTTTCAGCGATTCAAAGTTAGAAAATGCAATTCGAACATACACCAGATCAACTGAGACTCAAGTGCACTTCTTTATCTTTAAATAAATTAGATAAGTTGAAATTATTTCGTAATAATGCGCTTTAATAAATTACAATCGATTTACGCGAAGTACTGCCTAATACATTAAACTGTCTTTAACCGTAAGCGAACAAACGAATACGAATATAAAATCGTATTACGCCTTCCTATGAGCTAGAATTGGTTAAGATTGTATACGCTTTTGTAAACAAATTTCTTTAATATTGCATTATAAACTGAGTGTAACCTAAAGGTTATTTTTATTAAACACCTTGGGATTTAGAACATCTGTCTGCCTTTTTAAGCTCGGCTTCGCTGCCGGAATAAACAAAGTAGTGTTCATTTCAAAGCTCTCAAGGTGTATAAATAGTAATCCACTTCAAACACACAACAATTTGAAATCGTGTATCCGATGTTTATATTTCACAATAACATTTACATTCACAACACATTGTTATCCTTCGGAAAAGGACATGAAAACACGTATGCCCTGTTTTTCTCCGAACACTCAAGGCACGTTTGGATTCCACAAAGCAAACACGGACCATTCAACTTGAAGTGTAAAAAAAATAGATATCCATTTGAAAATTTCCATTACATTCTAGGTTTCGGGAAAATTATTTTTCAGTAATATAGGTCCTACCTATACCTATGTAACATACGATTAGGTGCTGCTCTGGCTGTCTACGGGCAGTAACGAAGACGAGAACTTGCACACTCAGCGTGGGGATTATGGTCAAATACACCAGAATAGTTTAGTTATTAGTGCTGTAAGTTTAACTTTAGAAAACAGACAGTAAGGAATATTAACTTACAGACTAATTTTGTACCTACAGGTTTGTGTAATTGTATATGTACTCGTACCTACTACTACTTCTAAGTACAGATAATATAATAACAAGCTAAATAGTGTTCGTTCTGAGGGAAGTATCTACTTGTATTAGAAATTCTCTCAGTTTGAGATAAAAATGCAACAGCCAACAGGTACATTGTTTCTCGTGTCATCGCCTGGGACATGTTTAATGGAATGTTACATAAATTTTATAGGCACTTTTTTATTTAATCTTTGACCCCTTGTATAGAATCTTACGCAAATCTTGCACGAGCCAATCACACAGTCGATCGGTTGGTCGATCAATCCAATGATCGGTCAGTCATGGCGTTGGCTATTGGTTGGTCGATCGGTTGAGCGATGTGTTGGTCGGTCGTCACTTAACGGATGTCGGACGGACGTCAGGTTGTCTGACACCTAGTAGAACATTTTCATGTGTGCTTTGGTGTTATAATACGCCGTTTAGCAGCCAATCCTAGTTGCTATACCTACCAAAAAATAATCTAAGTCGCATTATCACCTGGTCGCTAATCCGCACTGAGACAATACAGGCGTGCTCCATATCTCATTAGGGCTTAAAAAGAACTAAGCCTTAAAGGACACATTAATTTCAAAATTTAAACAATTTGAAATGAGCCACACTAATAATAAGACTTATAATAACAAAATAATCTTGAATCAGTCAGAATGGTTAAACAAAAATAATGTCAGATTCAACATTTTGAAGACTCGCATCGCGCCATTACGGTCTCCCTATAATATCGGGCCGCAGGGACGAGCAGACCAAACATAGCTATACCATACGGTAAGTGCTGCACTCTAAGAGATTGTCAAATTTAATCACCTTATAGTGTAAATATACCATTAAATGCCATTAAATGTAACATTATAGAAATATTTGTGTTTTTCGGACAATTTTAGAATTAAAAAGGTTCATTTCCACGTTGTTATCTTATTGCCACGTTGTTTTCTTAGTGTCTTTATGTGATGTAACTTTGTAATGTATTTTACGATAACAATGATTTCAATGGCAAAAAGCATTGTCTTTTATTTTCTTATTTAAAAGAAACTGTTTAAGTTTAAAACAAATAGTACAGACACTACGGTAATACCTTGTGGTACGCCGAAATTATTATGTTCATAAAAGATTCATATGTAAGTACTACATATGGGATGTCTTTACCAAGTATAATTGCTGATACCTCCGTGTTTTATTTTCCATTACAGCGGTTATATTAGAAGCATTTCAATTGATTCATTTTACATAAGAATCTAACGATCGATACCTACTTCCAAGAAATGAGACTTTGGTTGCTTCAAGTATTTCAGCTTCACCTATTCTTCAAGAAATTTTTAAATCTCTAATTAAGGGCCAGCTTGACGCAGGTAGCGACAAATGATAAAGAATACGGAACAAACGCCAGCAGAACAGTCTTTCGTGAGCGTTACTCTTATTAAAGGTTAAATTAAGTCACAAATGGATTTATGAGAAAGGTTTTCCAACAACCGCACGAGATTTAGACGCGGCGTGTAAAGTGTCACTCCCTGAATACGGGGAGCTAATTATGCACAAGCAAGAGCTTCAAAATAATTCAAATGCTGACGGAGGACTCTCTTTTAAATAATTCATAAGGCTTTTTGGTTACGTCACAGCCAGTTGGAATGAAGACGTGAATATATACCAACACTATGTGAGAAGTGTCTCTGTCTAAGAATACAAAAAAGAAAAATTGCGTTTTACATAAATGTAAAACCTTAAATTCTGCTTTCGAATCACTACGTTTGTATGCTTTGGAAATTAACAGAAGACCACATTCCTATTCTCACGGTCTTCTATGAGATCAGCTGCAGATGTCAACAAGCATAACAGAATCTTATGATATCTACACTTTCCTTTGCTTTTCATTTAAAAAATAATCGCCCATTAAACATAGAATTTTAAAAGACGCAAGTGTTGCGACTTAGGATAACGGTTTGGAAGCATACATACTGATAATGATTTAATTAACGCGAGCGAAAAGGTATTTGCATTATATTCAAAGATTTTTAAACAAAACTATTTTTAACTCACCGAACCTACAGCTGCCTGCAAATGTATCATGTATCCAGTTTTATGTACGACCCAATTCTGGACGAAGTACGTGAAGTTAAGAAGCTGCTAGTATTTAGTGCTAAGATGGAAAGCCTTGAGCATTTTAACCGACGCAACGGGGGAGCATCAGAATTCGCACTACTATCATCATCAAACAATTTATCGTAATATTACATGAGAAAGGCATTCGCTTTGATGAAAAAAATACAGGGCAATCAGAAGAGATAAAAGACAATGAACTACTCAGTAACGTATAGGAATTTATACTTATCCACATCACGCTCACCTGAGTAAATTCCTGAAAGAGCAACAGAATAAAAGCGGCTTAGCATTCGCCCTTTGTATCAAAGGAGATTTTATATCGCATCGGTATTTCATCGGTACCTAAGTCTTTTCACTATCTATAAGCTCTTAAAGCCTCTCTTAATGTTGTGAAATCCTTTGTACAGTGTTGTACGATTACTGTACCAAAGTATCACAGTTCAGCAATTTTTGCCGCAAGCTAATGTTGTGTTTTATTGTGTTTCGTAACATCAAAAGCGTTTCAATTAAATTTTCAAATATGTACCGAATATGATATTAAATTCTTATAAAATTTAAAAACAGTTTAAAATTGTTTACATTACACGTTACAATTATCAACAGGCAACATTTGCCAAGTTAATTTTTGCCATGTAAAAGCAACTTTTTAGGGGCTACATACTTTTGGAGCCTACGATATACATATAAATATTAGAAAACTGTCAAATAATTATAGGTATTATAAATCATAAGTCACCAACAGATTGTAGATCAAAGTTAATATTAAAATTATTATTATTTCAAACAGATAAGAGCATGTAACACATAAGATGCATAAGAAATAAAATGTAAGTTGAAATCCGATTGAATTAAATATGAAATATATTTCAGCCTCGTCACACTGAACTGAGACGGTACAAGAATATATAGTTACCAAAAGGAATGACTGAAGTGACTCTTTGATTCCATTTATTCCGCCCTGTCGACCCGCTCCAACTGATGACATATCAAAGGATTTTCCACCTCGACTGATGCAAATATCGATTATTCGTCTCTTTTTTTCTACCTTTTTGCTTTCTTTCTGCTGATATATTTGTACCGCACATAGAAATGTTAGCTAAAAATATGTTCTAAGAAATTCATTAGCGTTATTCCCGTTTAAAAAGTAACCTATAAATTTGGATCAAAATATTAGCTTGCAATGGCATTTAAAAATAGTATAAAATTGGACATTGGAATAATTAAACAATGTGACTTACTTAGAACTATCTTATTTCCTTTTTTATTTTCCGTTTTGTATATTTATGTTGATCACTGAAACCTGATTTACATCCAAAACTAAAACGGTAACCGAATATTCCACCCTTATTCTAATCTCGACTGCAACTGAAATTTACAAAGTTTTACACAAAAAAAATTTACGTAAAAGCTGAAATAAAATTACTTGAGATTAAATAACTCTATAAATAAATACTTATTTACTTTAAAATATATAATATCATAATCATGCTTTGCTCATGTAATATATTGGAAAAGCCAAATTCTTTGCAAAAGTGAGATTTTTATTCGAGATCCTTGAAACAACAGTTTCTAGCTTAATCTATTGTGCCTCTTTAACAACAATATTTTCCCTAATGCGTTTCATCCATAACTTTTGTTGTAATTACCTTTTAACGGAGAAATATTTCTGTGTCCTACGTTCGTTTTCGTTTAGACCGGGCCTTAGATATAAATATAAAATACGCCAATTTGCGGCAACAATTTTTTTTTAATTTTGTTAATTAAACTGTTCTTTATTTCAATTTACAAAATGTTAAAATATAACAACGCATGACATATTTTTGTTTGTTTTTTTTTAGATAAAAACAGTTGCATATTGTGAAAGCATTGCACAGTATAATAAGTTAAAATACAACTATATTATCTATATAATTATGTAGTTTCATTCAACTCTAAGGTAAACAGATAATTAATCAAATGGCTTAAACAACCCCGTTATCCCATAAAATCGTCAATCATGCTTTGTAGAATATTAATTTATTATTAAGACCTTAAGATTGACCTTAATACAATAAGTAATATTATAACGAAATATGTGTGAAACATGAATTAAAGTATCTATTACTATCTTTTGAAACTATAGCGACATCTATGAAATGAATGTGGTACTAAAATAATCTTGCCAATTGTGTAGCGTTACATTTCGAACACAACTTAAATATAGCACTCGCTCCAAACCTCTTAATATAAAGCTTACAAGTCCCAAAGCCCTCCGCTAGATGGCAATATTAAACAAGCTTATAGCCAGAATACCTACAGAATAAAAATATATTTATATCTATCATTATGTATACATATATAATTTGTTATAAATGTTTATTTAATTAAAAGGCATTAATAATTTGAAAAAGTCCCTTATATACAGTGATTGTAAAATAAAATAACAAAAAATATCAGGTAGGTACTTAAAAAAATGTTACTAAAAGTGCTATAAACATTATTATTCTAAAAATGTCAAAAAGACTACAAAACAATTCCAACAGGCAGGTCGCCATTCCATTAAGCTTATTGCTCGCACAGAATAAATTATTTTACATAGTTTTAAAATGTATATGCTATGTTACAACTGTTACAAATACCTATAATAAATTCGACATTCGTTATTTACATTCTTACTGTTAATGGCAAATATGTAGCAATCTGTGGTCAAACAATAGCATAGAGCACAGATTTATAGAGTATACCTGCTCTATGACAAAAGAACCTCACGAAAATTCAAATAAAAAATTAATTAATCATGGTCGAATTTTAACCACTGGGCGTCTCTAATATCAATTACATGAACATAGATTTATATCAAAGCATACATAAAATCTACTTCACAATTTAATTGCTTCCATAAACGTAATCGTATCATAAAACACAAATAACTAGCTGCCTCCAATCATTAATAAAACTAATGACAAGCTAAACACAGAGTATTTATTTGCTATAAAACATAAACAGACGAAAGACCAAGTGCCTAAAAAAAACCAATAAAACCAACAAAATCCTGTAATACTTCAGAGATAATTAAACACATTCATGAATTTTTTTCCCCTCTCTCTCATGTCACTGTCCATCTTGTTCTGACAGAGCACAATAAAAAGATCCATTCATTTAAACGAGTAACAAAAACTAAGTAATAATCTCGTATGAAATGGTTTATTGCGAACGGAATAAAAATTGTTATTCAGAACGATGCAAGGCGTAACAAAGATCAAAACGGCGGTGCAATATGCCCAAGAGTGAAGCTAATTGAGCTGTCATTGAAGATTAATGCTGTTAAACCGACCTGTTAAGCCGACTGTCGTGGGATAAGCAAGTCCGGTCATCTGTCGTGACATGTCAAATTATCTCTGCTTGTTGCGGACATGAAGGTATTTCTATTTAATCAAAGCATGCGCGCGCTTGTTTCATTTGTAACAGATACGGAGAAATGATCTTCGGATATGTGTGTACCGTGCATTACAATTTCGTAGCTCTATAAATAAAATACTAGAAAAGCGGCAAGCATTAATCTCAAATAAATCTTACATTTAAAGACACATGACAGTGCTTATGACAAACTGAGTTAATAGCAAAAATTCATGTCAAAATATTAAGCCTATTTTGAAATCCTCGAGGCTTCTTGAGTTACATAATATATTATCTAATTAGTAACATTAATAAAAAAGGAAATCATAAAATATTATTCAGCACGAATTAACTGTTCATAATGTTTTACATAGGCGTATCTATCTATATACCTATATATACATTATATTTTATACGTATAAGCATTTTCATGACTTCACATAATACATATTAATGAGGCGCGGAGCTGTGGGCTCTCAGCTGGTGCTTTCGTAGTTTATTTGGAAAAATATAAAGAGATGGATTGAAGGCTAAGTGCGTGACATGAAACGTTCTGAGTCCGAGCAAAAACATTGCGCGCGTGAAATTGGTGTCAGTTGGCGCCAATTAGGAACGGCACGGTTGGCCCACTTGTTCTCCCAGCACCAATAAACAGTCTGGGACATAGGGAAAAAGTGCTCCAGTACTTTTATAGGCGGTTATTAGATATTCCAGATAACCATTACTGTGGTCTAATTATAGGCACTAGGTTCACAGCAAAACGGTTTAAAATTAACCCATTATCCAGTGCGGCGCGCAAGAAATCGCGTTTGATTTTTATTCTTGTAAATAATAATGCTCGCCGCTACTTATTATAACATTCGCGGAACGGTGTAGCTTTCAAGTTATTTGTAATTTAAGTGAGGACTGAGCTCATTAGTATCAGGCGTAATACATCTTTATACGGCATGTTTTCAAGTTTACAGTCTACAGTAGCGACACGGGACTCTCAGGGGCGTTGGACTACTAAAAGTAGCGCGTATACTAAATGTAAATTACCTGGCAGCTAGATTCCCCGTGAAATTATCAGAAATTTGCAAAGTTAATGTGACAAGCTGTGATAATAATCAACCTGCAGATGCCTATTTGGTCTGGATAGCTCCGGGGAACGAAAATATGTGATTAGCATTATTAATTCAAAATTTAAAAGCGTACATAGCAGCAAATGTGTATGATTAAAATGAAAATTGCTTATTGCGTAAGGATGCGCGTATCATACCATGCCATCAACAGCCGGTTCGTGCGATTGCTACTTAGAATGCAAAGTGAAAAAATTACGTAACATTTTTTATATCGATCCACAGCTATATATGGTACATTGAAATAAACTATATTTATGATTCCCCTTAAATAAATACAAGGTGCAAATATATTAAAATGAATTATAGTGTAATATTTCATTAGGAATATATATTTAATAATGTTCAATTGTCTTTAAAATAATGTTACCTTAAACCTAATAAAACAAATATGATAATGACCACACAATTACAAATATTAAAAAGTAGATATTATAACTATTTTTCTCATATTTGACAATATTACAAAGCGAGCCATGAATATTTAAAAAAAGTAAAATATGATGTAATATTTTATTTCAATTTTTTAACTATTGAAAAAATCCAGACTTACGTGTTTAAACATTCCGTACATATTACTTAACTTAGTAATTACCGACTTAAAATATGATGAATTCATATTTTCACGTTACACCTAAATATATCACAACATTCGCATAACATCATCGTACTAATACAGAAAATGCTGACTTAAATGTACACCATCACTACACTGTATTAAGTTTTATTATATAAAATATACGTTAATATTAAAGTACCTCGTCCTTTAGCTGAAAGAGAACAATGGAAAAGTTAATACGTCGAGTATAAACATATTACCGGGAACCGTGTTGAGGCGCGACGATTTGCACATAAAGGTGTGTGTTCGTAATAAAGAAGTCGACACCTTATCGAGTTGGAAGAAGATACGAATAACGCGGTGACGTAGAGAGATCGTAGGTTCTCAAAGTTGTTTCACCCAATGCCCACTTTGAGGAGCGCACGTCTAGCGCCCCCACAAATTACTTTACATATCCTTTGTTTCTCATATGAATCTTATACTTCGGCTTTTAGGATGCTGTATAGGGTCTCTATCTAGAGTCTTTAATGAGTTTGCCAGCCTCCAGTGCCCTCACGGGGGGGTTATCACCAACTTTGAGGAAGACTGGTGTAGGATATGCAATGCGTACTTAAATCCTTCTTCATTAGTTACGCTCTCCACATTTTGCATTCATCATGTCACGTCAACAATAAGGATTTATGATGTGCAATTATAGCGCTCGACGGGCAAAAACGATTCTGATTGACATCAGACAGCGCGGGCCGGTGGAAATGTGGGCGGAATGCTTTATGGTACGTTAAATGCTGGATTTATTTATTTGATTCATACAACTACCTGTTGTAACCTTTTAAAGGAATACTCTCGTGGCATGCTGCCGTATAAATTCAGTTTCGTGGTGTTTTGGGAGTTTATTTATAAAAATCGACTACTTGTCAAATTTATATTTTCGCGAACTTATATTTCAGCTAGTTTTTTACAAATTAAAAGATAATTTATAATTACTTGATTGTTATTTTGTGCCATGACTGCCTCGTTGGTCGAGTGGTAGCTAGCGCGACTGTCGATCGGGGGAGGTCCTGGGCTCAAATCCCGGGTCGGGTACTATTGGATTTTTCTAATTTAGAATTTCTAGTAGTGACTCGGAGTCTGGATCTAAGCCCGGTGTTTGGCAATAGGCTTACCACCTATTGCACGGGACTTAAACGTAACTGGTGTAACGTGCGAATATACTACTCACTCCTCTGCCTACCTTTTCGGAGATCACAGGTGTGATGTAACGTTATTGTGTATCATAAATTTTAATCGAAATCAAATATTTTAACAATTCAAAACGAGACAATAAAATATATTATTAGTTTCTGTTACTGTTTTAAGTCACAAATTCCTCAAATAAAAAGAACATAATATATTAATAATTCAAATACTTACATCTATTTTTACTATTCTTTAATTAAATCAGTTTTTAACTCTGAAAACTCAAAGCAAATAATCATAACTATCAGAACGCAAAAGCCCTTGTTATCGCGACGCAGAAACAATCAGCGCCAACCAATAACTAGACAATGTTACTATGTAATTGGAGAACACGTTCTGGTATTATAATTGGAATTGTAATTGGGATGTGACGAGCACGCGTGTGCGTTGTTGCAGCTCCGTGCTCGGAATGATAATATGTTGTAAAATTTTGTGAATGTTCGCTCAAAGTACAATACAATACAACTTCAAAGTGTGGTTTCAACTTTAAAGTGTGATCTTCGGATAACAAAAATCGTATAATATATTTAAGTGATTGTAGGTTTCATTTTCATTAATTATTTAATAATGTACACAGACAAATGTACATAAAACTAATAGGATAGAGATCAGACTGAAACTTATAACGGAAAAAGATCTGTAAAAAGGTACTGCTTATATCTAAAGAAATCTGTTCGAGAGGAACTGGGTGCAAAACGATTTATTTTATATAACTGCATCTGACATGTGTTTATCGGACATATGCCTTTAACGCAAATATGAGAATAAGTAAAATGTAATATTTAATAAAAGCTTACCTGCTGCGCGATGACAATAAAGTACTTCCTTATGCCAATAAGTGACTTTAATGGACGTACTTCTTCTAACAGATATAACTGTACAATTATTTCTAATAATTATAGATAGGTATAACAAAAGTGTAAAGTCGCGATTCGTATTCCATTAAAAATCCTGACGTTTTCAAAAGAGACAGGCATTTTTTGTTCTTCCATTTCGTTATTATAAAACCTGTATTGGACTTCTAACATTATTAATATCCAAAAATCAAAGTACAAAGAAGCTGTAAAAAAAATAACGTATAAATCCATCAATATAAATTTTTCGTTGCACCGCCCAGTAGCATCACATTACTGAGTCTCAACATGTACAGCTCTTGTCCCATCAATGACCGCGGAACCTGAACAATCATGAGACGTATATGGTATCCGATTCTCTGCTGTACACCTTAAGCCCCGAGTCGCGGTCACCTGTTTTGTCGTCACAAATACCCATATTCAGAAGAAACAAGCAAAGCATTTTAATGAAATTCTTCCGAGATACTTTTGAAACCAAAAAGCGCTTTAACAGACATCTATATAAGGACCGGATAAGAATTAACCTTTGTAGTATCTCTGTGGTAAGCAGATAAATTAGGTACTATCCGAGAAGATGCAACTTACGGTCCAGATAAGAAATTTGTAACTGTCCTCTATACATGTGTAGGACCGTTACAAATTAATTATATAGGACAGTTACATATATAAACTAGCAAAATCTATTAGGTTTATAGTCCTAAGTCATAGATTATCACAGCTGTTATGAGTGGAAATCGGTCCCACGACCTTCGGCTAAGCAGTCAAATTCACTATCTATTGAACGAACAAGTCAAATTTAATCATGTGTGTCACGTATAATAGTAAAACGCTTTATACATATTTACAATTGTGAGTACTAGATAGACTACTGATGGTCCATGTGTCACATTCAATTGTATTATAATGGTTATCCTGGATACGCAGTAAAAAGATGGAAGACAATTAGAGCTACGTAATAAGCAATTAAAACACTAATCGAGCATTGCTAGCACCTGCGTGTGAACGGGTTATAGTTTTTAGTGTTGCCAGTAAAGGCAGTAGTCGTTCACCCAATCCATTTATAGTCGTTTCGATGACATATTGACTCATTTGAATAACATCAGTATTTATTCTTGAGTTTAATGAGCCGTTGTATTTGGCATAACAGCTGCGGCACCGCGAGCTTGTACGATTAGGTACCATATAAGACAGCTGGTTTGGTGCTGTACTTATTCGAATATAATATAATTTAAAATGAATATAAACGTAACTGGTGAAACGTGGGAGTGCACTACGATCCTCTGCCTACTCCCTAGGGGATTACAGGCGTGATGTTACGCTATAATATAATATTTCTTTTCTCACAGACAGACCGGACATGCTTCTTTTACCTCCATCACTCTCTTTACAGAGACAAGCCTGTTTCGAAGATTGCTGGCTCTCCAATAAAACAATACCTGACCTATTTGGTCACGATAGGTGAGTTTTGGACTACACCTGCATCCTATGCATGCAAATATATGACCACGCTATTTATGTTAATTCGTAATTACCGCCCATTAAGGGAGAGGAATTTCTCTGCTTGACGCATGCTGTCCATAACAGTTTAGTGACAAAGTTGGAACACAGGTTTTTTTGATGTGAAACATCTATAGGCTCACTTGTAAACCGAATCGTTGGCGTGGCGACGCTTGCCGTGGCGACGGG
>DWME01007907.1:0-12178 GCA_018244795.1 Parelbella ahira ahira
TATTCTCACTCTCCTACCACATTGGCTAGTACCGTCTTTCTAGAAGGTAGTTCTGATACACCCAATAGACAAAAAAGAGGAATTTACGGAAATTGACATACAATTAGAGATATCGAACTGGTTCAGAAAATTACATCAAGAGTTAGGTTTGGAATTTGATTCAAAAAATAAAATGATTTTAGAAAATCGACTTATAAGTTGCTTGACACCTTCAAAGCTGCGCAAACAATGGGAAAAACGTGAAAGTGTACGAAAACCAATGATTAAAGAAGTAGTTAATGTTATTAACGATTTTCTTATTGAACTTAAAGGAAATAAAAATAAACACTTAAAAGAACATCTTACAAAAATACTTACAAAAGATTTTAACGCTATCCATTCAACAAAATCTAGAAAACTTTTGCCAGAAATTATTAGTGTATTAAAAAAAGAAACGTCTTTGACAGAGGAAGAAATCAAAAGAATGGCACAAAATTTGATAGACAGAGTAAAAGAGGCAACCGTGTTTTATATACAAGACACAGAACATAAAGAAATACTCTCATTAAAAGAAACTTTAAAAGATAAATTACGGGACAGAGTTCATAGTACTTTAAAAAACTTACCAATAGAAAATGAACAAGAAGTTATAGAAACAATAACTGACATTTTAATAAGCACTTGTGTAGGTACAAGTGACAGTGGCTTCGACATAATATATAATACATTAAAATATGCAAATGTAGGTGAAAGTGAAGCCTTGGAAAAAACTAATAAGCTTCTAAATATATCAAATCAGTTAAGAGATCAGTTTCATGAGTCAGGGTTGACTACAACATATAAAACTTTAGGTGGCGCATCTATAGAATCATTATGGATGCAAAAACAAATTTTTATGCAAAGATTGGAACGAGAAATAACTGAATTTATGGAAAAAATTCTGAATGAAAGTAGCTCTATGTACAGAGATAAAACCTCTAACGATCTTATAAAACCACCGGAACATTCTTTTAATCAAAATAATAAATTTAAATACCCTCCATTCAAGACTTCAACACCTAAGTCGGATAGTCGAGAGAACACTATGTATGTCGACGTAAGTTTGGAAGTTGACACTAATAAAGATAAATCAAAACAACCAAAAATCATCGCTGAAAATGAATACAAAACTCAAATAAAAGGAATAATAAAGAAGTGGCTCAATAGCTTAGAATTAACTGAAAACATTGATGAAGTGTATAAAGACGAAATAATTATTGAAATTGCTAATGATATTATCGATAGAGAGATGTATATACAGTCTTCAAAAGAAAAAACTTCAAGTCAGGAAGAAATAGAACATCTGAAGTATCAAGTTTTTAAATGGACAAGCAAAATACCGAATTTAAACATAATAACTACCAAAACGTCTAAAATAAAAGAACTGATAAAGTCTTTAGAAGCCGTAAACGTACCTCATTTGTCTGTTCAAATAGACGATGAACAAGTCATAAATAGTTATGAGGCCAGTTTTTCTTCATCAGAAAATAACTTTAAACATATACGGCAAAGTAAAGGTGAATTAACTATGGATAACAAATATAGCGCTATTTCAACTTGTGTTAGAGAAATGCCAATATTAAGGGCTAGAAATTCCCAAGAAGAACTTCTCATAAATGATCTAATTATAGAAATATCTAAAGGTCTCAGGGATATCTTAAAGTTAGAACCAAAAAGACAACCAAATAGAAGTAATCTGTGCAAGGAAGAAATAGTGAAACAGTTAAAAAAGTTGGACCGTTTTCGCAACAACTCTGAACACCTTCTTCAAAGCGCAGCAAGTTCACTTTTAAAGTGCTTAAGCAATTTACAATTTTTTAGCAATATTATAGATCATGATGCAGAAGCCACTACGAACAAGTCAAAAAAGAAGGACGCCATAAAACGTGCCGTACATAATTGGTGTCGCAAGTTTCCACTCAAAAAAGGTACGACATATGACGATATGAAAGATATAGTTGATAAATTAGCTGATGCCATATCTCAATATTTGTTGATCACAGATATGGAAAATTTAAACACGTTTATGGATGACATTTTAAGCAATCTTAAAAAACTGCCACTAGAATTCGACAAGGCAGATTATAAAAAATTATCGGAGTTCACAGAGAAATTAATTGATACGTTAAAAGCTGTCTTGAATGATAGCGTAAAGTATTATAATAGTTCATCAGAAAATTCGAATGTGGCAAAACCAGCATATAAAAAAGGGGCAGGATTGATGTATGATAATATTCAAAACTGGTGTGAAGATCTCCCTCTTAATTTAAGTAAGGAAGATATGGAAAAAGTCAAGATAATGAAACAAAATCTTGCAGGAAAATTACTTAAAAAAGTCGGTGAATTAAATTTAGATCCAGAGATATTTCATGACGACTTCTTATATGAGGATTTACTTAAAGAAGAAATTGAAAAGGTATTGGACGAATTGCCGAAAAATATAGAACTTCAAGAAATTTTACCTGCATTGAAAGAAAATCTAATTAAGGACATATTTAAAGCTAAAGAAGGGATAAAAAATGAACTAGCAGGATATACCTATAAACAACAACTTAGAGATGCCATTTCTAAAACATTATCATCGATTGGTCTTCCTGTAACAGATGAGACTCCATTTGAAACGTTAAAAGATAATCTTGCCGATGCATTTATAAGTTTACATTATGTCGCAAATGATGAAGAACTTAGAAAAAAGTTTAAGGGTAAAATATTTAACGAAGTAAACAAATTTTGTAATGATTACCTGAAGAGGTTTCCATCTTCTCCTTTGAATGCTAATCAATTAAATCAAGAACTGTACAATGCTCTGAAGAAAGTTCCCATGCCTAAAGACGAATCCATGCGTAGAGAAGTAGAACAGATTAGAATAAAAGACGTTGTGACTGATTGGTTCAAAGATTTATCTTTAGGTGACACTTCATCGTCTGTACCTGAAAATAAAATAATATCACTTCTATCAAAAAGATTACACGAGATTGAAAAAGAGACTATATATGACCCATCTTTGAACGTACACGAGATAATGAAAAATGAAATATGTAAATGGTTGAAAAAGTTGAAAATCAAAGACAATAAAATAAACATAGAGTCGATCGCAAATGATCTGGTTGATAAATTAAAAGCTACGAAAAGCTCCAGAAAATTGGACGAATCTACAATTAGAAAATCAATAGATTATATTACATTAGCTAGCTGCTTAGAAGAGCACTCTGCAAGTACCGATGCGAACGAATTTCAGGTACAACCTCCACCAAGTAGCTTAAATGTAGAAGATAGAGACCATCTACAACGTATACGAGAAAGATCAAGTTACGAGCGAACCATTTTAAAACCTAACGATCGTAAAGATGCTTCTGTAGCTGCACTACCTACGACAGGCAGTATCCAGACGGATGAGAAAAAAAATGATAATTACATAACACATAACATTGCTCAAAATGAATGTATTCAAACTGTGATTCAAAATGTAGAACAGCCGATACCAATCACCCCACAAGTAATAGTCAAAGAATATTATTGGGATTCCATTTCATCACCACCAATACCACGGTCGCATTCAACGATGTTGTCTATGCAATCACCAGTAATGCAAAATGCTAGAAGCATAAGGCAAGAGACTAAAATGCATTCTGACGCAAATTCACATGTCACAACAGCTTCTCAGACGCCACCAAATACCGCGTTCGGCAAAAAATCTATTACGCAAGAAGTGGATATTAGACTTGAATCACGTGAACAAATTCCGGAACATATTAAATCTTTACATTTAGCCGGATATCAACAAGTCCAAATTCCGAGGATTTCTTTATCTCCACCTGCTAAGGTAAATTACACTCCTTTAGAACCGCATAATTTGGGGGATAAAGTACATTTAACTTTAAGGGGGAAAAGACAAAACGGTAAGCCTTGTCAGCCTTGTTATCTAAAACCAGATATATTTACGCAATCTGAAGACAATTCAAATAATGAACCAAATAAATCTTATAAACAGTTTAAGCCACAAAATAAGTACCAAGAAATGAACCCACGAATACATCAAAAATGCGGACCTGACTGTCGATCATGGGGTTACAGAAGTGACGAAAAGTGTTATTGGGATAATTCAGACAATATATGTCAGCAATCTTGGCCTAGACGTCGTATATGCCATTCAAAACCAAGAGATTTTGAGTATTTTCCTAAAGGTAGAAGGAAAAACCAGCAGCCATACAGCAACAGCAATAAGGTCCATACAACGAAATGCACGCTTCGGCCATATTCACTGCCATGTCAACAATGTCACAAATCTTGCAATGCTTCCATCAAACACTGCCCTAAGTGTTGGGAAGGCTTTTGTCCACATCCTAGTTATTTATATTTTCAACGGGACTGATAAACTTTTTCAACTTTTGTGTCAACTTTTCAACAAAGTATTACATTTGTGTGCTATTTCTATGAATAAACTAATTCCTAAAAGACGAGTACTTATGTTTTAGCATGATTCACGAAATAAAAGGATAGACTTTGTAATATGTATAGTGTTATCGAGTTATTGTAAATCTGCTCAAAGATTTACCAAACGGTAATAATTATAGATTTAGATAAAGATGAAGGAATAAGAAACTACAACATATTCCATAACAATATAATTACAAAAGAAAAACTAGAAATCAGCATAGAAATGGGCATAAAAACAAATGGCACGTTTCAATGAAATACAACTACAAAATCTTTTTAACAGAATAAAAGAATACAAGGAAAAACGACGATCATTCTTAAACATTTCTACAATAATTCAATAAAAATAAGGATAAAAATATGGTGGGGCCAAATACATAGGATAACCGTCATATTCACCAAAAGGGCAATATCTTGGTCTCCTTTTACTTTTCCACAACTTTTCTACACATCTGCACTGGATTTCACATTCGTTATCTTCTTCAGACTCTTCTTCTTGATATCCTCCTTCTACACTGTTTCCTATCATGTCATCATTTTTAGTACCTAATCCTAATGATGTATAATTAGGAGGTCCAACAGACGGTCGATGATAATCAAGTGTAATGGTCCTATCCATATTAGTATGAACATTTTTGTTACGTTCTATAGCCTGATTTGTACTGCCTTTATCTGTTTTGTTAAATAAGTGTGATTGCTTTGCATCAGGGCTAGGTTGCTGATTTTTATATATATTTTGCAATTCTGGCGCATAATTTGGAATACGGTTATAACTATCAACCGCATTTTGAGCAGATAAACGACGTGGTGTTCGATGTGGGCTACTTATATGTTCCGATATCAAGCTGCCTTGATTGAAGTTTAATCTCTCTTGCCTTGGACTGGACTCTGTCGATGAATAAGAGCTAGGAAATCTTTGACCCATAGTATAACCACGTCTTTTTATATTAACACCATTATTACCAACTGATAATGGAGTTCTATGGGCAATAACTCTTTCAGGAGGGCCGCTTAGATTCTGATGAGACTGTTGTTTTCGACTGTCTGTAAACTCAGAATTCTTCTGCAGATATTGTTGAGGTATAACATACTCCTCTTGAAACTGACGAGACCTACTTAGTTGTGCAATGCCATTATGCTGATATTCACTATAATTGCCAGAAGCCGGTAAATTGTGCAGGTCGTGAGGAATTAATTGTGGAATAGGAGTTTGTGAATAATTTTCTTGGGGATATTCGTGTTGAGTTGCCTGTAAGGTTTGCCAATCAGTCGCTGTCGCATTTCTACGAAATGAATTAACAGGCTGGGCAATGTTAAACGCTTCATTACATGGTGGCTGTTCGACAGAAGCTTTTGATTCACAATTATTAGATTCTAACTCCAAATCACCAAATTCACCGAAGGTTTTCTCATCTGGATGAACTGCTTGTACTGATTTATTACTCAATACATCTATCTGTACACTTTCTATGTCATCGACACGTTGAGGAGTCCTTCTGTATTCATTGTAACTCGAACATAATGGCATGTTTTGACTAAATTCTTCATAATTGAGTCCACTGAATCCTACTTTCTTACTATCATTTTCAATTGACCTAGGTCTATCTTGCAGTCTTTTAATAAGGTTTTCTATCATTGTATTTGTGTTAAATCTTGCTCCCGCTTCCAAAGGAGCTTTTTTTAGAAACTGCGAGATTTCATGTCTCAGTTCTTCATTTAAAATATCTATGTTATCTGTACACTTTTCTATGTCATATATTTGTTTAACTAGATTGTTTCTGAGTCGCCTTCTGTGCAACTGTTCAATAAAGTCATCATTTTCTATTAGAGGTAATTCAGTATACCATTTTTCAATTTCGATTCCCAGAAGTATTTCATCTGCCTCTTCTTGAATTGTCTTTTCACTTGGCAAGGGGACTTTTTTAAGCGTATTCAAAATATCCGCAAGATATGATTTTTTATCTATATTTCTTAAGGCCTTATCGTGGTGTGTTTTCAATTCTTCTACAAATGCTTCAGTACGCTTAACTAATTTTTTCCTGAAAGCTTCTGTAATTTTTTGGTCTTCATTTTGAAAATGTGAGTAAATAATAAAGTCTTCAACAAGATTTAATATTTGAAGTTCTTCATATAATTCTAAGACATCTGGATTTTGAGTTTCAGTAACAACTGTGTTCGGTAAACTGCCTTTAACACTATCTATCAGGTTTTGCTTATAAGAGGGTGGTAAGGAAAATTTCAATAATTCATTCGTATCGATCGTTTTCTCAATTAGTTTTACTTTCAAAACATATTTTCTTGATTGTAATTCAGAATTTTGAGGTAAATTGTTCAGCATTTTTTCAATTTCTTTATCCAATATATCTTCACATATGAAACGGTTGTTAAATGTTTCAGGCTGTGCTCGTAAGTTCGAGACAACTTTTTGCAAATGATTATAAATTGTTATTCTAAACTTCTTAGCAAGAATCTGCTCTTCTTCATTATCTTCGTTAATAGGTATTTTGTCCACCCATTCCTTTAAATATTCATTATATTGTTCATTGATTTTATTCCTATCTGAATTACTTCGATGTGCTGGCAAGATAATATGTTGCATATTTTCATCGTCATTGTCTCGTATTTGAATACCTGCTGAATAATTGCCACGTGCATAGTATGGAACGTCATCCATATTAGTAGATCTTGTGTGTAATTCAAATAATGCATCTGCCTGTGGTTCATTGAGCTCACACCTACTTCGTATCTGAGGTACGTCGCTATCTTTAATACAATCGGTATTTTTAAAATGAAACCTTCCAGGACTAGTCATTCTCCGACTGTCAGCAGAAGCTTGTTGTCTTTCTTTCGGTTCTCTCAAGCTATAATTTCCTCTCGGAATATCATTAAGGGAATCTTTATTCATATTATTCGGGCATGTAACTTTTTTACAGCATAAATTAGCAGGGCTAGTTAATCTTCTTGTAGATGTTGCATCTACGTTAGATTCTTCGACAGTTTTCATGTGTATATTAGACATCAGGCGTTCTTCTCTCTGATTAGGTAATGAATCCGCATTGATTTTTGTATGCTGTACTGAGAAAACAGGAACAGGAATACTTTGGATTTTAGTCATTAAGTCATTAGCATGTTCTACTAGAGTCATATCAATGCCGTTGGCCATTTTATAAACCCATTTGAAAATCTGATATTTCAGATTTTCTAACTCAGACACTCCAGAGTCCACACTTGATGGATTTAATTCTAAATATTTTTTTCTATCTACTATATCGTTTGCCAAGTTATTTATAATAGTTTGGCGAAGTTCATCATCATGAGTTTCAAGTATTTGCAAATTCGAAAGCCAGTCCTCCAATTCGTTTGAAATTTGATTTACATAAATATTTGCGCTGGTATTTATGTCTTGTTCTGATATTTGATCAAGGCTATTATCAGGTTTGTTTTTTACACTTGTGTTAGACAGAAGATATACAGTATGATTGTTGGCTACGTTTGGTACTACAATAAAAGTATCTGAACTAAAATTTAATGTGCAACGTTTGTCATTATTTGTTAAAAATTTCTCTTCGAAATGTTCAGTTAAAATATCCGTAAGATAAACTTCTTGAGCTTTAGTTAGACCTCTGTTCTCCAATAATCTTTGTACATTCTTTTTCATACAGTTTTTATTCCAAGGTGACATGTTTGTTACATTTGCTACAAATAAAATGAACAGATCCTGTTTTAAATCATGTAATTTTTCTGTGGAAATATTTAGGTGGCATTTTTCAGCAAATGCTAGTATATCGAGGTCTATTAATTTTTTTAATTCTTCTTGGGTTACTGGCAAAGACTGATTTTTATCAACCTTATTCATAAAATCTTCTTTAAAATTACTATCATTCTTAGGAAAACTGCTCTTGGTTTTTTCTCGCCATTTTTTTCTTACTATAATGTTGTTCTTAATAGTATCATGATTATTATTATTTCCATACATATGTGACTCATTAATTCCTCTTAAAATATCAAATGGTTCAAATTCTTTTAGTTTATTCACGGATCTTTCGTGCGATAGGTAGTCTCTGCATATAACTGATTTACCTATTTCGTAATCTTTGATGCCAATACATCTTTTAAATTTATTATTTACATATTGATTATTATTATATTTATATGTTTCTTGTCGACTCTCATTGACAAGAAGGTCTTGTCGAACGGCCACGTTATCACTTATACTTCTTCGCAAATTACCAAGTTTATTACAAAAGTAATCACATTTATGACGCCGCCTCGTCTTTTTAGTTTTTGGTTCTATTTTATTTGAGTCTATATCGCAGTAAGAGTTGTCGTTTAAATCTTGCATTAGCTTCAATATTTCTTTCTTTAATTTTTTCTTCTTGATGCTGAGTTCTTCTTCGGACCGGCTTCGCTTATTATTAGCATATGTAGTAGTATGTAGCGAAACGGTACAAGAAATTTTAGAGTGGTTTTCTTCTGACAGTTTCACTTGGATTGATTTGCTGGAAGGTGACTGGCCAATTTCAACTGGAGAACCGTATGAAGAAGTTATCAGTCCTTCTATTCTTGCTTCTGTTTTAGATGTGACCGGTGATAATGGAGTAGCCATCTGTAATAAAAAGAATATTTACATTACGTTGTAACTCACTAATATATCTACTACATAGGTACTAGTGCAGTCATTGAATCAAAATAACAAGCCTACAAACTTGTTTTTAAGTGAAAGAAACTTCAGTAACATTCTAAATCATATAGAATAATAATAATAAATAACCGTTCTTTGCATAGGCACAATCATCGGTAAAGTTAAAATTTCCTTGGATTCCATCTGGGCAGCCGCTGCAATAGTAATTTCATATATATTAACAATAAATACACACGTTCGCAATGGAGTGCACGTATTGCTAACTAAATGACACGAAACAGCCGAAAACCAATAATCATCACCATTATTTTTGTTTATAACTCTCGGGCTGGCCGTGCGGATCGGTAATCGCAGGGCACCAATAATAATAGAAGTCGCAATCATTACATAAATTACATTTAGACCGAGAAAAATAATAATAATAACACCGAACTGTAAGCTTTTCATAGCACACAAGAGCCTAATTAATACCGTGGAGGTAATGAGGACTGACTATAAGCTCTCTCTATTTACCTTGAATTTCCATATTCACTGAGTTGTTACTCTGAAAACAAAATTAATATTTTGAATGAAATATTGAAAACAAAACTAATCCAATGCGCAATTTCATGTTAATTAAAATATAATTTACAGCAAACATGGAAATTCTTTATTGACCTACGACGCGCAGAAATCAACTTGGCTCCGGACAGCACTCCTCCCGCTGTCTCCGTCTCCCAACACCTACAGTACGGGCAGTAGCCGAACTATCGCTGTATGCGTGTTTGAGATATTAATATGATTATTAAAGTAAATTTAAAATTCTCTTGCCTATGTAAGACTACCTCTTTGGTCGAGTGGTTACAAGCGCGACTGTCGTACTGGAGGTTCTGGGTTCAAATTCCGGGTAGGATACTGTTGGAGTTTTCTAATTTAAAATGTCTTATAGTGACTTGGAGTCTGGATCTGTGCCCAGTGTATCGCAATAGACTTGCCACCTCTTCCATGGGACGTTAAAACGTAACTGGTAAAACGTGGGAGTGTACTACACTTCTCTGCCTACCCTTCGGGAATTATATATCAATCATTGCATTTGACGAATAACTTTCATGCAATGAATGCTACGATAACTGAATTCTTTTGTCGTACATCTGCTGATATTTGAATATCCCTAACTCGTTAAAGCTAATTAGGCAGCTTCCTACGATAACTTAATAGCGAGATAACATGTCCATGGAAACACTAGCCTAATTTGATAACATGTTTTATTTATTTTATTATGAAAACATCTTGCACACTCTTAAAGAAGCTGGTGTAGGTACCGTCCGTATTTTTGATAGGTGGAAAAGTAGGTGTCAGGTGGCGTGAGGTGGAGCGCGAGGAAGCTCGTTCCTCGAAATTGACACATTGATTTCTGCGTGTTGTGCATGTGCGATTAAAATCTTCAACTCACTGTTCGCTGTATGTTTCTCTGGTCGTGGCCACTGCCAGATTGTTCTTCGAGTCTTGAAGATGAACATTTGGCGAGCGGATTTGAAGGCTCCCAAGAGTCAATTTCATACAATTTTTCTAATTAACCCAATCGATTTGAGGTCAACAAAATGACTCATGGTTTTAAAAAATTTAAATAATAAATAAATACACCAGCCAAAATTCTCTTACGTGATTATTCCCTGAAGGTATATTCCCGAAAATATCCTTCACTACCCTGCTGGCGCCTTTCGAACATCTATCATAATTGTTCTTACAGAACAACAGATCGTTCCTGAAATCTTGATGTTCTTCCAAAACATTTCCACCTCTTTCTCGAAGTAAAAATTTATCACTCGTTCGTCTCTTGTTACTGCCGTTAAGTTCAACATCAGGCTGATAGCTGTGCGTGGCTATGCCACAGTTCCTTGACGAGTTTCTCTCGAGAATAAATGTTTGTTTTGAAGATTCCGCGTTGGTGCTGCGCCGGGTTGGCGAACATGCACATCTGGTTTGGTTTCTTGAAACTGAAATGCATTATAAGTATAAACACGGAGAAGTTAACCGGGTACCTAGCTCTGAGGACGTAATGTACTGACGCGTCGAGGACGAGAACAGTAGGTATTAGTAGGCGCAGTCAAAGAGCGAGATAGAGACACATACCTCACAAGTGCCAAGTTATTTTCTGCACATGGTGCTACAATAACGCTTCATATTCATAACTTCACCGCGTTTGTCAACATACAAAAACATGATAGACTCACTAGACACCCAAATTCAAATGAAAAATGAGACCAACCAGAAATCTATTTCGGAATTATTTGTACAACAAACGAGTATAGTGACTGTTTCAGTAAATACAATAGAATGTGGTATTGTGTTGTTGATACAAATAACAAAATAAATTACATGATAGCTTTTTTAAACCACAAATTCATTGCAACACTACGACTTACTGTTTCTGGACTGGGTAAAACTAATCAAACGTTCTACAAACTCAGTGGATCTCTCGGGTGACATGCTGGGATATTTTCTCAAGGAATTAGCAAAAGCATCCGGTCGCACGGAGGGCTTTGACACGCAGACACACCCTGAAAAAATCATGCTTGTCTCATTTCAAGGCGAATCAAATTTTCTATCTAAAGAAGAATTGATACCTCTATCTGGCCAGCACATGCCTCCTCTGAAACTGGTGGATTTGTGGGCTTGGCAAAACGTCTCGCCGCTGCCGCAGCCACCAACGACAAAATTACCATGACCTACATACAAATATAATTTCCTTGTAATACGCATATTTATTAATCTTCTTGTTAAAAAATACCTTTAGGATATGTCAAAGGACGAACTCCCCGTTTCCATTTGCGTAATCGTCTTACAAAAAAGCCTTTGCACTTAATGTCGTTACTATACTTTTTCTAAAAATACTACATCATTTAACTCAAGACTCGTTATTTATTTATTTATTATTTATTTCTAAAGGCATTGGTAAAGTTTAGAAAATTCTATAATTTTTAGCGGCCTATTAGTGATAATATTACCGGGACGAAGCTCAGGCCGCTGCGGGGGGAACTCAGTGACGTTTTGGGCAGGGGACGTCGGGCTGACATTACAATGCATCATCTGAAATATTAC
>DWME01007908.1:0-12177 GCA_018244795.1 Parelbella ahira ahira
AGTCAATAATAGAAATTCTAAATTAGAAAATCCAATAGTACCCGAGCCGGAATTTGAACCCAGGACCTCCCGATCGGCAGTCGCGCTTGCAACCACTCGTCCAATGAGACAGTTATAAACTGATATTATTTATGTGAAACTCCTATACATCAAAGAAGGAGCGCCAGTCGTTCACAACTCACCATTTAGCGAAGGACTTGGGTTCCACGACTATATTATACGGGTCTAATCTGATTGACCTGGTTATTTTGCCCGGAAAACAGAAATCGTACAATACACCTGAAAAAAAAACCAAATATATACTTATACAATATATAACACGCGGAAATCAGCTCGGCACTTGTTAAGAATGCTCTCCCCCTCCCGCCATCTTACTCCGCCAATCAATGCCTACCGTTCTCGCATTCAACGCGTTATTAGCTCACTATGACGTCATCATAGCGAGAAGCCATGTTACTTCTACGCGTTTTAGTTTAAAAAAAAAACTTAATACTCATTCGCTTATGAGTCTATTGTCTCTGATCATCTGGATTGTCTCTGCTCTAGTAGTAATAAAACAGCCTGATCTAATAATAGGACACTCACTAGTAGTATAGTCTCTGCTCTAACTGATCTAGTAATAGGACGATCTAATCTAATAATAGGACACTCACCAATAGCAGCGCCAGCGGAATGTGCCAGGAACATAAAGTTCTTCCATCGGAAATGCTTGACCACCACATCCAGGGAATACACCAGGTCAAAGAAGTTGATCAGCAGTCCGGGCGGGAAGGGGTCCGATTTGCCGTTACCGGGCATTTCGAAACCTGGTAAACACAAACAAACAGTCATCAGCATCAACCGTTTACTGTTTCATTGTTGGGACATAGGCGTCCCCACAATGAAAGGGTTAAAGGCATTGACTAACTCGTCGAAATATCTTTAGATATATCTCACATATATGTATATTTTATTAAGATATATCTGACTGCCGCATTGGTCGGGTGGGTGCAAGCGCGATTGCCGATCGGGAGGTCCTGGGTTCAAATTCCGGCTCCGGTACCATCAGATTTTTTAAATTAAGAATTTCTAGTGGTGACTCGGAGTCTGGATCTGTGCCCGGTGTATGGCAATAGGCTCACCACCTATTCCATGGGACGTAAACGTAACTGGTGAAACATGGGAGTGTACGACACTCATCTGCCTACCCCTTCGGGGATTACAGGCGTGATGCTACGTTTTATATATCACATACAATAACTACATGTGAATCACATAAAGATGTTCTGTGGTTTTTTGCTTTTCGCCAACTTCGTACCATACCGCTGGGAGTCTCTCAGCTAATTTAGAAACTTGTAATAATGTGTGCAGAATTTTTTTTTAATTTCATAATAAAAAAAGAATAGGGAAGGTAACAAATAACTATTAACGCACTGGCGAACTCGGCAGACGTCGCCCTGCCCAGAAAAGCAGTTAACAATAAATATGTTAATTTAAATAAGAGATTATTTTATTTATAGAAAAAATTTAATTAAACAGATACCTAGTACTGTTTTTAACAGCAGTGATAGCATAGTGGTTAAAAATTCAGCCTCTCGCTCCGAGTGTGCTGGGTTTAAAACCATGGCGCGCACTTCTTTAGAAAAGTGCGTTTCAAGTTTAAATATCACTTGCTAACGATGAAGGAAAACATCGTCAGGAAACCTGCACACCTTACAATTTATAAAAAAAATCTAAGTGTGTAAAGTCCGGCAACCCGCAATTGGCCAGCGTGGCAAACTATGGCCTTAACCCTCTTAGTATGAGAAGTAACCCATATTCCAACAATAAAATGATGAATGGGTCGATTAATATTTTATTTTTAATTATACCGTTTTTAACAAAACGTGAGGAAGTTATATCTAATCATAATTGATACGTAGCACATTTATCTAAGCTTTGAAATAGTGAAACATCACCACACCTGTTCAATGTTATCAGACGTGTCAAAGTCCGCAAATATGGCATATCGTTTATTGCTAATTTGTTTGTAACCAGTCTGGGGCCGGACGTCATATATTAAATGACACAGCATTATAATTAGCTGGTATGGTGGAATTGGCTTCAACATAACACCATCAAGATTGTATTTGAATTGTAAAGGCCTTTTAAAAGGCTTTATAAATGGGCAGTAATAGTCATTGACTGTTACACAATTCCACTATTTTAAAAAAAAATTACAGTCTTTTTTATAACGTTTAATAGTCTTGAATTTGTGTGTTTTGGCTAAACATCAACAAACACTATATAAAAATGCTAAAATGGTGCATTAGCCAAAATATCAGTAACCACTGACCTCTACATATCTAATTATTCTGCTAAAGCAATTGAATACACTTAATACATATCAAAACATTAAATGTCCAACAAGAATGTCGCCATGCTCATAACTTGCACATTATTAATAATAATAATGAACTAACATAGTAAAAAACAAGGAAACAAATGACAGAAAACCTAATTCATATAAAATGTTCCATTGTTTTTATCTAGACACTTTTATCATTGCACTGTTGGAACATGGTTCTCCTCTCAGTATGAGATTGTTAAGGCCATACTCTGCCATACTTGCCAAGTACAGATAGGCAAACTTCAAATACCTTAGAGAAATACCATTCTATTTAAGGGGTGTGAAGTCTGCCAACCGTTTTGTTTAGCATGTTTCCTAATATGTAATGATTTCAGGCTATAGCATAGAAGTCACCCACCTATATAATAAAAATTCTGTGGCAACAACCGTATCAGGGGCCTGAAGGTCGCCATGGAGTCCATCAGGCCATGGCACACAAGAACTGGTGGGTTGGCACAGTGTCCCCATGCTACAACTGAAAACGGATAATAAATTATTTAAATTAATTTATACTATCATTATTACTCAATGTTCAGTGGAAGATCAAGCTGAGTGGCATGGCATTGGAGAGGCCTGTGCCCAGCAGTGGACAGGGGTACACTGACGACGATGTTTATTGTTACACTAGATGTACAGTATACATACTTATACAATATATACTTTCACAAGCACTCATTGAAAAGCTATTATTTTGATATTACAAGCGGACACATCAATTTGATTTACTTATGCACATATACGTACAGGTTAATTGAAATGATGTGATGATATGTCACACCAGGTCCTTACAGTATAGGCAGAGAGCACATAGTGCCAAATACCTTACAGATCTGCCATGCTTCTTCTACATTCATCATTCTTCATACATAACCATCAGTACCAAAGACTGATAACTCACCAATCAGTCAGTACTTAACCTATTCAATCATGGTCTATACACCAATGATTTAAAAAAAATTTATGCAAACATAAATCATGCAATTAAATATGAATATTATGGGCAAAATCGATGCAGAAAGCGCAGATATGGAAAGCAGACCCCACAATCAGATGGGAGTAATAATGCTCAAGAGAGAGAGACCAATGTATATCTATGAGAGTGATGAATGAGAAAGAAACATGTCAGTTCTACTAGGATTAGGACATTTGGCACTCTATGCTCTCTGCCTTCCCATAAGGGACGGGGCATGAAGATATGTAAGGACTAAAACCTCTGAACAGAGGCTAATATCTACCAAATGACTGGGCAGATTGATGACAATAATAATGAAGTAACAGTGACATCATTGTATAATTACTTCCTGTTTTGTACAAAACAATTTAATTATTTACCTTCCTTATACTTATTCATTACAACCACATATATGAGAATATATTTCTTTCTTTTCGTTTTTAAATAAGCTCCTTCCAGTGAAGGTTGCCTGGAAGATATTACTTGTTCGACAATAAGACCACATTTTGTTATGCCGTACTTTGTATTTTGTTTTATGAGGTATACAGTAAAAAAAGGACAGGGCGCGATGGCGCTCATTGGGGGAGGGCTATGTCCAGCAGTGAACTGAGATAGGCTGATTATGTTGACATAAACAATAAAGTGTTTTGTATTGTAATATATTTCATTTTCAATTTCAGATTGACTGCCTAATTGGTCTAATGGTTGCAAGTGAGTTTACTCAGCGAAAAATCCTAAGTTTGATTTCCAAGTCAGGCATATGTTTTCCCTTAAGTGGTAGGCAGAGAAATGTGGTAATCACATTCGTAAAAGAAGGGCCTTGTTTATCTTTTCATACAATATAAATTTTCGTCTTTATAGTAAGAATGATGATTGTATGAGACCCATTATATCAATGTATCTTTAAAAAAATGTGAATGCTGTAGAATGACAACATATTGATAAACAAATCTTGGAATACCAACAAAAATATATAACAATAGCATTATGAGAATGTGGTTATATTTTTCATATATATTTATCATTGTTTTTCTATAAATTTAAACATTTGATATCTCTATGACTGTATTTCGAGTGTGGGTTTTTATATGTGTACATATATACTTGGACTTTGAACTAAGACGATATGAACATGCAATTATTTTGGAGATTTTTGACTTAAGACAATTATACTCACTGCATATTCTGCCCCAAGGAGCTTCTATATACCACTCGTTCTCTATCAATGTCATTTTTTCATTCCTCTATATAAATAAATACAAAATTAAACTTAAATCTTATTTAATTGACTTGACATTTTTCGGTGTAGACTTTATATAAATTGTATGTATTTTTACAGATATTACATATCAATATTTTAAATTAAATTTTTTGAACACAGACACAAACAATTATTAAAATAAATGCAAGTTTATTACAAGCCAAATTATGAATGCTTGCGTCTAGTTCTATTCTACGAGTCTAAGACAAATGACAATAAAAGTAAAGTCAAATGTCAAGTTATCACTGCCAATCAGGGATACTGGATGCATCAAATACACTCGATGTAGTACTATGCGTCGAATGGATCCGATGTATAGAAAAGCCTTTGATTTACTCGATGTATCGATGTATTTTCATAAAACATCGAGTCAATATCAACCAGCTTATGATATCTACTGCACATAATACTGTTTTATTTGATCTGGAACAATAACTGTCAGTGAAATTATCATTAATAACACCGCGCGAAAGATAATTAAAAAAGTTCATTTATTTTGGTTTCGGACCTGTTCTGGTCTCGGTGATCTTTTAAATTACATTTTCGACTAGACTAATATCTGAAAAACACTCTCGAAAACAGTTCGAAAAATTTAAAATCATGATTATTCTGGATGCGACAAGCCGAAGACAGGGCGCGATGGCGCTCATTGGGGGAGGCGTATGTCCAGCAGTGTACTGAAATAGGCTGATGATGATGATGATGATGATGATGATGATGATGATGATGATGATGATGATGATGATGATGATGATTATTCTATGACTATTAATAGTTACTAGCTGACCCGGCAAACGTTGCTTTGCCATTTAAATTATTTTTAGTGAATATTTTGGTCGTTAGATAAAATATAACTAGCTTATATAGTAAGTATATGAGGATTTGACTACCTCGATGGTTGAGTGGTTTCATGCGCGACTGCCGATCGGTCGATCGATCGATCGCGACTGCCGGTCGGGTACTACTGGATTTTTCAAATTCGAATTTATAATAGTGACTCGGAGCCTGCATCTGCGCCCGGTGTATGGCAATAGGCTCACCACCTATTTCAAGGGACGTAAACGTAACTGGTGAAACGTGGGAGTGTACTACACTCCTCTGCTTACTTCTCCGGAGATTACAGGCGTGATGTTACCTATATGTGGGTCTATGACTGAAAGGGGAATGGAGCGCTGTGGACGGTGACGGTCTATAAAATAAAATGATAAGTGTAAGCGTCGCTGCTACAACCGATACACAGTAATAATGGCCAATGCAGAGAATGAGAGAAAACTTATTGTTTGAGAGAAGGGGAGACCGGCTTCTTTCTCATCCCTATTACGTTTTGTTTGCTGGCTGAGAAGTGACATCTGTAGATGTCTGGCTGGAAAAACCGATCGATTGATAATTAATTGATCAGATATTGCCCACTCAGAAAGGAAATTTTTAGCTTTAAAATTGCAACATCAACTGTACGGCAATACTTTTAATAATATTAATTTATAAAAAATGGGGGTTGGTGGTAGAAGGATGGAAATTTAATGGTGATTAATTTTTAATAATGTTTTTTTATCATTCATAATATATTTTTTTTTTCAAATGATTATGAGTTTTGTTATTATACTCAATTAAAAATTTGAATGATTGCTTAATGGTCAACAATTAAATAAGACTAATTGCTGTTTATCTGGTAAAAACGATTATTATAATATGCAGTGTAATATCTATTATTATTTATTATTATCATATTAAATCCCCTCCCGTCCACCGCTGGATATAGGCCATACACATATATACTTAGTGTTGCCATAAATATTGTTTCAAAGATAAACATTTTTTTATTGTACGTAATATTGATTACATATTACAGTGTGTTAGTTTAATACGCATGCACTCTTTCTATGGGAAAAGTCTTCACTTCCAATCGTATGGATTGGTTTAAACGCAACATTACGTCTGTAATCCCCGTAGGGGTAAGCAAAGGAGTGTAGTACACTCCCACGTTTCACCAGTTATATTGCCTTTCACCGGGCACGATTCCAGACTTCGAGTCACTGGTAGATATTCTAAATGAGAAAAATCCAATAGCACCTGACCCGGGATTTGAACCCGGGACCTCTCGATCGGCAGTCGCGCTTGCAACCACACGACCAACGAGACAGAAATAGATTGTTTTAGGGATTCCAAATTATCATGGCGTTTAGAGCAAGGCTTACTCTCTAAAACTGACCATAAATCAAAATCCAAAGCTCAGTGGCGTGCCATTGGATAAGCCTATGTCCAGTAGTGGACGATGACAGGCTGATAGTTGAGTGTGTGCGTGGCGCGAAGATAAGAAAACACAATGAACAATCGTATCAAAATAACAGATTCCAATTTCAAAAGTAATATTTTGTGTATTTTTTATTGTCACAGGAATTATATATTATATAGTTTATGTTTGGCTCCATTTCCCCTACAGCAGAGTTGAAGCGTCCCGTCGCGTCGTCTCAAATGTCACATTGACGCTCGCTGACCTATGTCGTTGGCGCCCAAAAACGCGCGTCCCTGCACGTTGTCGCGCGTCGACTTGCGTCATTGTGACGTCATTTTTTATTCTACCTTTTGACTATCACCCAGTTTATTCCATCACTAATTTTAAGCGTTGATGCGCTTCAGCCTTGGATTTATCGCGACGCAACACTTTCTTATCAGGGCTATCGGGTGGTTATCAGTGTTTGATATTTAACTGGTTCTATCTCGGTTGTAATGTTGTATAATAGTTTAAGTAAATCAGAATAATTGGTATTCAGGTAGTTATTAAATGAAGACAGTTTTTAACTCGGAAAAATGTACGGCGTGTTTATATTGGCAATTGCACACAGATGCATAAAGATGGCGGAAGGTTTAATAACTTTACGTATGGAAATACAGTGAAGACAACTGAAAAATGTAAATATGGTTGCGTTCTCAATTCACAAGAAGAATACATATACATATAATAAAAATATAATTATCTAAAATGCTTGAGATTTGCTGTTCTGGGCATGTTACATAAATTAAATTTTTATACATGTATATTCATATTTATATATTATGGTAATTCTATAGAACAATCACAGTAATTATATTAATTGAAATAAAACAATATCGTTAAATATAATACATATTATACCGATAATATTAAAGAAATGCATTATTCTGACGCATGTCACTGGTATTTTATACTTTTTTAAGTTGTGAAAAAAAAACAAAGTAATATAGAGAAGCCACTGCATGATTTGGTCAGTTGAGCTCCCGTCCATTGTGACTGAGGTACGATTATAATAGTTTTACGATTGTACTTATTACACGCTTTATTACCTTCATCTGTTTGTTTGCCTGTATGTATGTGTGCATGTAACTTTCCTTCACTGTATTTTTTTACCAATCAATTGCACTTAAAAGTGAAAAATAAATATAGCTCTAAATACAAGTACAATACAAATACAAGTAGAATAAAAGTAATGAACGAAAAATATTGTGCATTGTACCATCTTTTTCGTATAGGTGTACACTGTACATATATCGAGCACCCTAAGCTTTTTTCACAATAATACTAATATTTGAACAGAGTCCTTCCAGTTGGACTTTTGCAGCTCTGCAAGGTGCTTCTGAACTTCATCCAGCCATCGGTACCAAGGGCGTCCCACTGGTCGTTTCCCAATTGGCCGCCCACAGTACGCCCTTTTCACAGCGCGGTCCTCTTCCATCCTCTCCACATGGCCGAGCCAGCGTAGCCTGCCGGCCTTTGCTTCTCCAATGATGTCGGTCTCGCGTACTAACTCTTCGATTTCCCTATTCCTACTGATCCTCCAGCTGTCATCTTCTCGTTTAGTGGGCCCCAGTATCATCCGCCACACCTTTTCAGCCACCAGTAGCTTACTCCCGTCGTCACCTACGTCCATCAATATTTGCATTGTATATCCGCTTCGTCATTCTTTCGTCAGGCATTCTTTCAACATGTCCGAACCATCGGAGCGTGCCCTTTCTCATTTTTACACCGATAGTTTATTTCATACAAAGCATCTTCCCTAAATCAGAATTACGAACGCGGTCGGCGAGTGTCAGGCCGCATATGCGGCGCAGTGACCTCATCTCGGCCGCGTTTCAATTACCACGTCGAGTGCTATTGGATTTTTCTAAGTTGAAATTTCTAGTAGTGATTCGGAATCTAGATCTGCGCCCAGTGTTTGGCAACGGCTCACCATGTATTCCATGGGATACAAACGTAACTGTTGAAACGTGGAGATATAGGTACTACACTTCTCTGCCTAACCGTTCGAAAATTACAGTTGTGTTGCGCTTACGTTATATAATTACCCTAACGAATATAGGTAATTTGATTTCGATTGTAATTCATTGGAGTTATTAACTATTATAGATAAATAAACGTTGTCTTTCGATTATTTGATATGTTCCTTATAATTAAGAAACAAAGTAAAAAATATGCCTTTTTGTACATATACCAATACACACAGGAAAGTATCTAACATGTGCGTGATGCAAAAACTATTGAGGAGATTTTAATTGAGTCTTGTTTTATTTCTTATACACTTTGCCTTTATCTAAAAAAAATGAACCTTCATTAATTAATGTAAGGTTATTAAAGTTTTAATATTCTACTATTCTTAGCGATGATTTAATATTATTGAAGTATATTTTTGCCTTCAATACTTTTGTATTTCTTCTGTGTATATAAATATAATGTTAATATCGCAACGTAGATCAAGTCGTGGGTATACGTTAGCTATATTTAATATTTGTCAGTCACTTTGACACAGAACATTCTTCTGTAATATTTAGAATAACTTGTGACCCTTGTGATAGTAGATTTTCTATATTATATCTCCACGGTCACTATCTGCGCAGCAATGTCTCGCTATACGGAGATATGTCTCGCTATATCTTTTCACACATCGACGACGCAAGAGATATATGTACATAGGCATGTACATGACAGCTCCGTGTGCGGTCACTCGAGTGTGACTATAGACGATATATTGTGATATACATATCATATGCCTTACTGTAATAATTATAACTCCGTCTATCCTTGAGAACATTTTAGTAGACAAAAACGCCTAGAAAAAATATCTTGCTACTTTTAGAGTGATTTTACACTGCATCTAATTCGAATTCATGAAACAACAGTAGAAAATTCGGACAGAATTCGGATTCTTTTTGATGTGTGAAATTATGAATCTAGAAAACCAGACAATTTATGGGCCATCTTTGTTGTCATTATGACATTTACGTGTTAAAATGTGTCCTTTCAAATGGCGGGAACTTCTGTACAATAAATATTCTGTAAAATACATTAAATTTATCAGAATATATATAATTCTTCTGTAGATGTGTTTATCACCTAATCCCACAAGCGGCTGGACAGATTTGGACGGAATTTTGTGTGTATAGGTAAACAGGTTCCTGGATGGTTTGAAACTACAATTGGACCTGGTAGGTGGCGTTGCTTTCGGTAGGTCAAAAATTTTTTGTGTACGTTCGAGTGGGTCCCTGCAAGATTAGAAATTACACGTGGACTTAGTGTCAGCAAATTATATTTGCTGAAGTAGCTGAGTTTGCTGTAGAATCATTTAATGTGATTATGGAATCACAAAATTGTAAAAAGGAATTTAAAATATCATATTTATAGTGGCGTTGTTTATCGATAATGCGATAATGGCAACGGAACTCAATATGCTGTTAGTGTAAATTATTTAATGTATGTTGCGACAGCTGGCTTCGACTCTGCCCTAGTGGGGATTGAGCCTTATTATTGAATAATTTTTTATCATACATTTATCTTTATGTTATGCTATACTTCTATAGAACATGTGTGAGGGAGCTGATGTTGCTGTGTAATTGGAGTTTACAAATATTTAAAGCGTAAATAAGCTTTATCAGGTACATTATTGTTAGTCCAGAATGAGATATAGTTTTGTGTTGTGTTGTAAGACGTAAGTTTAATGAACTGTTTGAGCAAATGTTTCGTGTTCAAAACGTTTTATATTCAATACATTTTATAATTTCAGGTTATATTGAATTTACAAATAAAAAAAATTAGAAAAGTGCGTTTTTAGTTTAAATGTCACTTGCTAACGGTGAAGGAAAACATCGTGAGGAAACCCGCACGCCTTAGAATTTATAAAAAAAAAAAATTCTAACGTGTGTGAAGTCTGCCAGCCCGCATAAATGGGTCGATTTTTTTTGAGCTACTTGCATTTCGGTTTTTTAAAATTTGTTTTTTATTAAATTATTAATGATTTAACGTTACAGAGCAATGAGTGCCTTGAAGAACAATGAAAAGCAAATATATATTAAAGCTCCTTGGGGTAAAATAGCAGGTAATTAGGAAAAACTTACAAATATTTCGTTTTAAATTGAAAGAATAAGTATTTATATAACACTTCAGTTTCTTATTTAATAATATAGTACAATGTTATTTGTTGTTACCATTAAAATATTTAAACAAAACTTTTTCTTTTACCCTACCATTGCGTCAGGTCTATTACCAGGAAGGTAGAGAGAATGGAGTGCCACTGCCCTCTATACTTTCAGACCTGACGTATTTCTACATTCATTACTATTTTCATAAATAAGCACTGATTTCAAACACTTCCAACTCCACTAGCAGCGAGCATCTGACCTATTTGGTAAACAGATGAGTCTTGGTTTCCTTCAGTACCTGGATTCGTCAACATTCACATTTTATATTGTTTTCTCTTTTTCTCATAATATAAATGCCGGTGACTTTTAGGTTTAACATGGGGCGAACCAACCAATCCACCGGTACTCCTTTGCCCTGGTCGCATGGAGCCTTGCTCAGCGTTCCGACCCCTAGTCCAACTATTACCATCGACATTATTCTATGTGGCCATAGACCTGCCAGGAAATGGCTGGTCGGACCATTTGCCCAAAGGGGTCAAGTTCATGATTTTCGATCTAGTCCCAACAATCGTGAGGGTCATGGAGCATTATAAGTGGGAGAATTTCATGTACATAGGTCATTCGCTGGGATCTTTTGTCGGTAAGTGTAATTGACTTTTCAATGACTTGACTGCCTCGTTACTAAATGAACCGAGAACGTTATTACAATCATCATCATAATCATCGGCCTTTCTCAGTCCACTGCCGGACATAGCCTCCCACCCAAACGAGCGCCGTCGGGCCCTGTACAACAACAACTAGGTATAACATACTTACTGCAACCACATATGATGGAGACGGTGGAGACGGTGCTATCAGCATACCGCATCACCACGAAATGGCCCTCACAGGGAAGTACTTCAATATGGCGTACCCTGGGCGCATAACGCGCGCAGTGTCGCTGGACCCGATCCCCGCGTACCACACCATCCGCGCGGCGCGCGTGGGCGCCTGGTACCACGAGTACTACGGAGTTTACTACACGGACGATAAGTACGCGAAATACAACGGGAGTTCCGACACCGCGCCCAAGTACACACACGATCAGGTTTGTTCCGTTATGTAGGATGTTAATACATTATTTGCATCATCGTTATAATAATAATAATCGACCCATTTGTCATTCCACTGTTGGAATATGGGTCTCCTCTCATATTGAGAGGGTTAAGG
>DWME01007909.1:0-12177 GCA_018244795.1 Parelbella ahira ahira
GCGGGGGGGGGGGGCGGCGCGGGGGGGGGGCGGGCGCGGCCGTGGTCGGTGGCGGGCGGCAACGCCGACGGCGCGCCCGCCGTCTGCACCACAGGTACCGCTTCCACTAAGCACTCGCCGCTCGCTTCTCCATGCTCAGCTTGCTTCTCCACGCTCAGCTTGATGTCCACTTGCAGCTACCTGCATTATTGTACATTACTACGAGACCTAGTGTATTATGTATTAGCAGTGTGGTACGAGTGTAAATGCATACGTGCGAGCACATTCGCAATATTGTAGGATGACTAATAGAAATAGTACATGAGTGTACGTTACAAAACAGAATTCGTAGTTATTGCGTGTAATAAAACCTTGTGCTTTCTCATGATAAGAAAAAGTCATGAAAGAAACTGACGGCCATGTGGATTATTTAAAAACGGTGTGAAACACGCATGACTAAGGTAATGCATAATGCATAAGAGTAGAAGAAATTAATTTAATAAAAGTTAGTGGAAACCAAACCAAGTTTCGATCAGTGTTAAGCGTGAAATAAATAAATGGAGATTTAATGAAAAATCTTAGAGAATAACTAAGATATGCTATCATATTAAAATCCTTTATGCGTCTATGCTATATAATAGGTAGGTATCTACTTGTCCAGTATAAAACAATGTCATATACTCTCATACATACAACTTTGTAATCTACCTATACATATCTATAATTACTTCTTTGCTATTCTTTAAAATTGAATGCTAGTGATAATTACAATAAATCAAATTTGATAGTAAAGTTGCCACGACGGATATTAAAAACCTGATGATACCTGCTGCAAGGTCAATGATGACGACGGGCGGGTGAAGACGTCAGTAGGCGGAGTCAGATAGAGGGAGGGAAAGCGCAATACTTGCAAGTGCGAATTTTTATAAGACAGCGTTTGGCTGCGGTCCCGCCTAGTGAAAAGCGCAGATGTCTCCTAAGATTACAGCACATACTCCTAGAAAAAGTCTATTCAGCGTTGCTTTGACGAGTGCTAGGTTGTGTTCGGAAACACAGACCGTGGCAGAATAAGAAACGGCGGAGCAACATGTTTGATCTGGCAATTGGGATATCGACCAGATAGGAGGGTATCCCGCGGCGCGTCTATATATTCGGTGTTGGAAAATGTATGATGTATACCTACACCTAATAAATAATAAATCGAATATTTATTTACACAATTGTTTAAAAATACTATGTGAGCAAAAATTCTACACTAAGGATATATTTGTGTCCCTTTTCATGGAGCAGTTTGTTATTTTGATTTCATTCAGATAGGTATTGGTATTAAATATTTTATTACAACTTAAAACTGGTAACATTGCGATAATTATTATTATAATCATCAATGTATTTATTTCTTTTTGCATGAATTTTCCTAAAAACGTTATTCTTGTAGGTACTACTATTCCAGCAGATTTCATAAGTTTTATGTTCGTTAATTTTACTGTTTATTCATTATATCCAAGTATTTGTACTTCTACCATTTGCTATACTTATTACAAAACTGCATGTCCGTAATAATGATTCAAGTGGCAAATAAAAATATCAAAATAATGTTATAAAAAATCTTGTCATATTGCACGATATTACTTTTTTCCCCTCAAAAATTTAAAATATTGACGAAATTACTCTAATTACTCTAATCGTTTTTATTAATTATACTTAATTAATATTTTTTAACTCATTGGGTGGAAGTAACTTTTCAGCTCATATATCTTACACACACAGTCCAGTCACGAGCTGCCAATCATTTCATATGTAGCCGGCACTTGCTACTCGTGAATACTTCAACATTTCTGCATTATTCTCGGCGTACTCCATAAGGAACCTGCCCTGATGATATAATAACTATAATAATTTTTAAATGTATGTACTAAGAGTTTTGGCTTAATACGTCATTCAAGTTGTTCACTTCGAGTTACCCTCGAAGACAACAATTTAAATGACTTCAACTGTTAAAAGTAAAAAGTAAAGTAAACTGTTAAACGTAAAGTTAAAGACGGCTGTATAAGAGCCTCGTTAAAGGCAAGTAGAGGCTCGCGAGTGGCGAGTGCCGGCGCGAGGGCTGTGCGTGCCGTGTGCGTGCCGTGTGCGTGCTGTGTGCGTGCCGTGTGCGAGCTGACGGTGGCGGTGTGGTGGTGTGCAGAGGGCGTGGAGGCGTGCGTCGGCGGCAGCATCGTGGGCATCACGCCGGGCGCCGCACTAACCAGTAACCAACTTTCTCACGCTCTCTTGTACTGAGCCCTAGTGCGTGTCCGTGTGCCGCCTCACTAGGTAATCTGCTCGCTTGCCGCTTACACCTCGTGCACCGACACTGTCCGACCGGCGCTACGTGCACCCTGCACCGGCGATCACTTCTCACCGCCCGTTGTCGGCAAACTGTTCACTGATGTAGTCATGATAACTATTGTTCAAGCTAGTTACGGTTACAAGTTTACCGCACATAAATATTTTTCTGCCTGTTACTTAATAATTAGCACATATAAATGCACTAGTTTTGAGAGTGATAACAAATAAAAATCCATAACTCACATATGTGAACTGGGCACCTCGCTACGAAGACGTCATAGCGAAATACTCTATAAAGGCAACAGTGGTATTTTATTACATGTTTAACTTTCTTTGAACAGGAAAACATCTTACACACCCATATAACGGTAGCTTCGTTAATGTTGAAATTGACGGTCGCTGCTGACGGCGGGAGGGAAACAAATTCCCAAGATGATTTCTGCGTGGTGTGATGATATGTGCCATAGAGAATAAAACACTGAACACTCAATACACGAACAAATTATTCCATTATTTTTTTGTTGTATATTTCAGTTATAACTTTAGATTAGTAGATCACAGATTAGCACACTGTACTGACATCACGTTGCGTGCTATAAAATAGCCATTTTGTCTCTTGCACATTTTACGTTTGCACCGTTTCGTTCCAAATAGCCACCCTGCATGTACACAGCACTGCTTACCTTGTAACTACATTGCACGTAGATTTCGTTTAATAATTATATGATGCATACTAAATATTAGTAATTATTTTTCCTACTGACTGCAAATCAGAGGTATCTACATATATTTGAAATGTCAAAATTGTTATAAGTACCTATATATATCTAATATTAAATATATAATTTAGCAGTAGTCAGTCGCCATCTTTTGGTAACCGTTTAATAAATGTTGATTTTTTGATTGAATTGACTGCCTCGTTGGCCGCGCGGTTGCAAGCGCGACTGCCGATCGGGAGGTCCTGGGTTCAAATCTCGAGTCGGGTACTATCGGATTTTTCTAATTTAGAATTTCTAGTAGTGTCTCGGAGTCTGGATTTATGCCCAGTGTATGGCAATAGGTTCACCACCTATTCCATGGGACGAAAACGTAACTGGTGAAACGGGTGAGTGTACTACACTCCTCTGCCTACTCCTTCGGGACTTACAGGCGTGATGTTGCGTTTTTTGTTTAATAAATGTAGTCTTCTCGTGTGCAGCTGTTAGCAACCTTGTAATTTATAAACTCTGTAGTGCATGAAATGCGTTATACAAATATGTTCAGTGTATTGCGTATTTTTTACGAGTTCATTTTCACGTGTGCGTTACCCCAGCAAGAAAGTAACACTTAGAGTGATATGAGTGGGACATATAATGAGTGCTCAGTCCGCTGTAAATGTGCGCCGAATAAAAAATTAAGAGCTATTTGTGCATGTTTATTCTACAGGCGCACATACAATAGTCTTTGAGATACGCGATTCTGAAAACGTTACCGCAGCAGGAAACGCAATATGTATGTCGAAAACCTGAAGACGCACAAATAATATTTTTAGGGCACAAACTTGCACAAATATAAGCTCTCTGCTAATGCGCAATTTTGAACTCTTCAATAATTCGTTTAGAATTTTCGTGCTGGAACAACGCCACTCCAGCAGGGATCGTTTTATCCGTTCGTTTTGATTTCCAACAACATGCACAAATTTTTTAATAGGGGCACATTTACAGCAGATTGAGCACTCATTCTATGTCCCACTCATATCACTCCAGGTGCTACTTTCTTGCTGGGGTAACGCACACCATTTTAACGGTAATATTTACCGGCCCTTGTTCTAATGTACCGAATGTTTCAGGTTCCATGTTACGAGATCATCCCTTAACCCCAGGTTAGTATGTCGATAGTTAGCCCTATTCATGCTATGTATCGATCCTCAACCCTCTTGTCCCGCGGATGTTATGCGAAATTACCCTTTCGGAACGTCAATGTCCAGAAGAGAATTGAAACAAGCTACCGATGATAATGATAATGGTGAAAACGCTATAATAACAAATAATGCTGACATCTTCGAATGTTTTTCTGATTGCAGAAGGCACAGAAGCGTAAGCGCAGAGCCGGCGGCCCTGGCAGCAGGCGGCGGCCGCCCACGTGATAATGGAGCAGGGTTCCATGTCCAGATGTTTGCAGTTCTCTGTACGGATTTAATTCTCCGATGCTCACGATTGTGCCAGTTAGACTTTTAGCAGTTTAGAGCTTAGTTACTGACGCTTAGTTGATAACAGTTTGTTGGAAAAACATTAAGGCCAACATAGGCTGACTCAATTTATTTACAAGATCGTCTCGTAACGCGTACGCCGAGCGTGGCTTTCAGTAAATTTATGTAATAACTCGTTCACATCGTTCGTTCGCATTCATTTCGTGTATACTGTGATTTGAGTTAGTATTAACTAATTATTTGTATTATAGTATTAGTGTACTTCAGTCGTTTATAATTTGCCAGAACACGATGCCGCACACCGTACAGATACGCGTCTAGACGCAAACGTGTAAAGGCGACGTAATGCTGCACGCTGTATAAAGTCGTGCATAATTTTCGTTTATTATCAATGGATTTCTTTTAATGAAATGAAATAATTATTTTGTATAATAAGAATATATTTTGTATGTAAGCCGTTGCAAAAGGGCCAAATGCAATATTGATTTAAACCGTTAAATGTAATCAGGTAACAATGAGACTGGTTAATGAGAATTTTAAATGGACACACGATGCGATTTCACCAGCAACGGAGCCGAGTAGGTACTGGTGTGACTAATGAGAGATTATTGTATGCGGTTTTAGAAACTACGACAAATATGTTTAATGTTTATGCAATATTGTTATTTGCCAACACACTGGTCGCCACACCGTGAACGATCATTTGTAGGGGACACTGACGAATGCAATAAAGTATGATTAAAAAGGTACGTAATATGATCGTGAAATGTATTGCGGTACGATAAAGTGTAGTGAGAGAGTGCCATTATTTCATGATTTACGTGTCGAAGGACGTATTAATATTTTGTTGTGATTTTGGATCTATTTAATGTAATATCCAATAAATTGGTCTTACCTAGTCATAATTTAAAGGCCTACAAATAACGCACAAGTTTATTTCGTATCCGAGGTGTTATTTATTCGAGATGTATTTAATATTTGTATTATCTATCAATATACATTCCATTTTAATTATAAATAGTTATGCGCGATCGATGGAAGTTATGCAATTATGAAATAAACACGTATGAAGTTAAAGGGTTGCGAGAGTCCTGGTTCAGCGATCGCTCGCTGTCGGACAAGGTTCAATTTTAAGATACTATAGGTAGAATATCGCCCCGTAAGTTTTAAGTGTTCATTAGGATAACTATTTGTAAAACCAATTATTATTCATTTATCCTTTGAATATAAGGCTGTCTCTTATTACAGATTCTTTAAAATTACTGATTGATTAAATGTAGATGTATAATAGAATACTATTGCTAAATTATTTCATAGTATTTTTATATTCATTCCAATTATTGCATTGGGTTTGTCTAGCTCTTCGGTACCAGACTGATTTTAGGTACTTTTATTTTATGGTGCAATTTATGTCTAGAGCGTTGTGATAATCTGTTTTAAATTACATTATATTATACTTCATTAAATTTGTTTTATTTATATACCACGGTATACAATTGCTATAGAATGGACGTCAGGCGCACTTATGACAAATGAGAATTCATTAATAAAGTGATGAATTCGGAGACGTGCACTAAACGTGAATTTTAAGATGCAGCATTTTTGCTGACGAAGTAAAAATTTTAAAGAAAATTTATCAAGAAATTCTTTAGGATATCGATATCAATAGGTATAACAAAACAACGATGAATTAAAAAAATATAATAAATTTTAATAAACTTTGGTAATAACCAGAAACGTTTTCTATGATCACAAAGTTTTAATCACACAACCTACAAAAATCACAATTCATGTATGTAAGTGAGCCTTTTTCAACATCAGGACGCGCTTCATGAGCCCACTGATTAGAAGCTTGACAGCAAATAATTATTATCTTTTTGTTTTTTCTTTTCTTGTCAAAGGCATCCACCTATTGGACATGTCCACCACCTCCGCAATTAGATCTTCGTACTCTTCGGTAAAAGTTTGGTCAAATGTGCCTTTTTTGCGTGGTAGTTTTATTTCTTCTCTTCGTTTTAATTTTTTAATAGTCAAATAGGGTACTTTTTGGAAAAATTGTAGACTATAGATGACTTTCTCAGAGAAAACTTTTGACATCACCTTATCGATGACTTTTTTAAGTATTAGGTTTGGGGGTATTTCCACGTTTTGGCTAGAATTTACCCATGTTTAATCTAGAAAACAAAACATGAAAAATATTAGTATAACTTAGAAAACCTAATTTACAAACTGTCCAGTATTAAGGGATTTTAAGAGAGTCCGATCTTTGGAACACTTAGGTACATCCAACAAAAAATCACTCTAATATTGTGTTTTACCAATTATAAAAAAACGCATGAATTATAACAGTTTAGTAACATAACAATAATAATTAACCGTAATTGATACCCTCGCAAACTTTAAATACCAGTTTGTCTAGTACCAATGTTTAGAGATCCCATAATGTTACTTGGGACAAAATTTTTACTAATCTTCAAGTTTAAACCACGCTCCACGACGAACAAGGCAGCACTGGCTAACGCGCGTGTCCCCCTTCACTCGCGCTCGCGCTTTCTTGGATAGATTCAATGCTGTCCGGCTTTAGGAGCCGTCCGGGGTTGCGGGACTTCCCCCTATTAGTTTTAGAAAAACCTCTTTCAAATAACTTTAACCATCTGATTGATATTATGCAGGGAACCTTTTTACGTCTTGTACAAATTTCGTCGGAAACACGATAATTTTTATTCATTCATTTATTTGAGAAGTTTTTTTATTATTTTTAATTTGTTGGCTCGGCCACGTAGAAAGAATGGAAGAGGATCTTGCGGCGAAAAGAGCCTATCGTGGATCTCCTACTGGAAAACGGCCTGTTGGACGACCGGGATACCGTTAGAGCGACAAAGCCCAAAGACCTGAAAGTTCTCCAAATAGCTGATGTGCAGAGTAACTCAAGACAGGAAAAAATGGCAGCTTTTAGTGTCGGAAGCCAAGATCCACTTCGGGTTGCTAAACCTATGTATTTGTTTGAGAAATATATTACTTCAAATATGCATATGATTCATAAGACATGGCGGGAAGTTTTAGCAGCGGTCTGGAGATTCAACTGCTTTTTTTTTATGACAGTCTTGTTACATAATATAAACTTCTGTGCCCAATAAATATGAGTTCATGTTCGTATCCGAAATCTGTACAGATGTATTAGAGTTAGCCCTGAAGACAAATTAGAATGTCAAGTGACATGTTACGTCCTTTAGCCTTGCACTTAACAATCCGAACGGTACTACGTGGGGATTAAATGCCTTACTTTTGCCTGAATCCGCTGCATGAATGGTGGAAGTAATAACCTAAAAGCAATGTCAGTCAGCATATTTACATATTTCTGTCGAAAATTTTCAAATACATGTATAAATAAAAACTATTAAATTAAGACACATCCTCATTTATTAAAACAAATAAAAAAATATTTACAGTCTTATCTAGGTCTTGTGTTCCTTGTTAACAAACCAAAGTCCGTTTTGCACAAAACAAGCATCACATCAAGAATTTATTTATAAACTTACATCTAGCAATCCTTAAATACATTTTTCTTTGTTGTTCATGTGATCTTTTTATTTGAGAATAAAAAGGGAATTATGGTTTTTTTCATGGAATACAATAAATAAATGTATAATTAAAATAATAATCTTAACCATTTACGGTGCCTATAATAAAACTACTAAATGATTTTTAACATATTACATGCTTCAATTGTATAAATCACATTCGCTACATCCCATTCATCTATTTATTGGCTATCGGTTCTGGTTCAGTTCAGATTGTCCTATTATTAATCTATTCGCCAGTCACCTATTGTCAGTCTCGTGGACGTCGGCATAAACTAATCAACAGCAAACAACAATTCGTGTTCAACAAGTCGTGTTCAGTACAGAAATGCTGCAACAAATAAGCAATAACAAGTTACAGTAAGATATTATTCGTAATGTTCCCCAATCCCAATGTGAAACAACCTTCTGCATATAAAAATCGCAAAAATGAAAAGATATCCAGGCACATCATGTTAATGTTCATATTACCCACAACTGTCAATAAAATGAATGATTTCAATAACCGCATAGTCTATCAAACAGATAAATCGTGCACGCGACACTCTGCAATTCAAATAAGATGATTACTTTTAAAGAAAGTAGGTACCAAACGCTTGTGTCGATCATCAATATTGAAAACACACAACTAAGCTAGAAGCTAACGGCAGAGTGAATTAAGTGTTTGTGAATAAAATCGCCCAATTCCCCGGTACCACTGGAAGATATAAAGGTTATATCGATCTGATTTTCAAGAATGTGATTACGACCAAGTTTATAGATATGATCATTAACCAAGCTTGGTGATCGAACTTCACGATTAATTAATTATGACTTTTAGGCTTTGTTCACATGATCGCGATACAAGACATGTGCAAGTTGTATAGTAAATCCGCGCCATTTGTGACGGACGGACAGATAAATCGAATAAAAACGAATAAGGAAGACGGAGACTTAAGAGTTTAAAAAAACATCTTCATGTAATCTCTAAGGCTGGGATTATATTGATATATGAGGAGGATATATTATGAGGCTCGAAGGAAGTTTTTCACTTATGATAGGATGCCGCCATAAGCCCTGTCTTCGCCTGCGACGTTAGTTTTCGGTATAAAGTCCACAACTAAATTTTTTCAATCGCTTCTTAACGAGCTCGTGTAAACCGAGCTTTGTTTCCTAATGACGACAAATAAAAAAATAATTCTAAATGTATCATTACTCGTTTACATTGCTTAGACGTCGCTTTGAAGCCTTAAAATAATTTTAATGTTAAAATAGTTTTGGAACCTGGTAGTCGTTATTGCATTTGTAAGATATTATGTATGATTTTATTTTACATCATAAAGTACTTAGTATAAAACACCCTTATCTACTTATTATACACTTGCAACACACAGGACAAACGTCATGTCACAGTTTCAGTGATTCGAGCTTCCTCGCCTCACAAGCAAACTGAAAACACATGAACATAATTCAAAACTGTTTGTTGAACTGCGACGTGACCCTCAGCTCGCTAACACTTAGCAAATCTTAGAAAATACTTATGAAATACAAAAATCAGTAAATACTAGTATTACTTGCTACATTTAGAGGCGAACGTCAGTGTTATAATCACAGAAATGTTTACAGGGGCAATCAACTCTAATTAATAAATGAAATAAAGCAGATGGGTGACTGCATGTTATGCAGTAAGTATTGTACTTATATTATTAGTATTAATGGTAGGAATAATACTAATAGTGCTATTATTACTAATAATATTAGCATAGTGTAGAATGACTTAGCGAGTCGATCACCTGTGTCATATCCATGATTGTTATTCTCTTTTATATTCAAGATGAAATACTGAAAGATATTTCTTGGATTTTAAAAGCTATTAACTTACATAGGATTACCATTTCGTATGTATTAATATAAAATTCCAATTTACATTTCCCTAACATAGGCAATTCAAAATGCATTGAGTGGCAATGAATATGGTAGGTAGGTTTATTTAAAATAGTGCAGAGATATTTAGAAAATTAGAATTATTTACTAAAATACATACTAATCTATACCTACTTCACAGCTTGCTGATAGTTAAAGAGGTTGTAAGGTCTATTGGCTGATATTAGATTTTTTGAGAAGTCAAAAATTAAATCTATATGGATATGGTCATGGATAGTTCTGAAAATATGTTAGTAGCATGAGAGCGAGTTAAACTTTGAAAATGTCAGTAAAAAATAAAGCATAACATAACAAACACCATACTTGTATTTACCCAAAGGGGTAAGCCGAGTGTAGTACACACTACTATGGGTCATAAGTTATTTTGTATGTCCCGTGGAATAGCAGATGTGTCTATTGCCATACCGGAATAAATTCAGATTCCAAGGTACTGGGAATTTCAAGTTAGAAAAGCCTATAATACTATGATCAACCCGGGGATCAAACCCAGGACCTCTCAATCAGCAGTCGCACATACAAGCATTAAACCAAGGAGGCAGTCAGAATAAGATGTTTGTAAAAAATGCTGTTTTAAGAAATAATTTAAATATGATTTGAACTGGTCTATAACATATAGTTACAGTTATAATTGCACAATTGATAATCTATTTTGCACTTATTTTGAGGTTTTTTCATTATTACAAATACATAAATCTTTTATTTATGTATTTGTAATAAAGAATTTAGCACAAAATAAAACTATAATTTTAGGTAATTTTTCATAGTTATAAATAGCAAGGTACTGTGAATCAATTACAATATAACAAGTACTCCTCACATGAACCAAATGTGATCTCTTAAAACATAATCTACACATCATTTATAACTCATACAGTTTGAAAAAAAAACCCTCTTTTTTACTCTAATAAAATACTTTCAAATAGGAAGACCGCCTGGAACACCGCGGAGCAAAGATTTAGAGTGACCGTCGTTTATAAATAGACAATATTAATAGTGCCTAGTAACAAAGAGTGAACAATATTAAATATTGTCAGGTATTATTTTTCATGACCACTCTTTTGATTTGCCTTTTTGCTTATCGATGATAATATTTGTGTACGTTTATATTCTACTGTCACCCATTAGTGTCTACTGTTTTTTTACGCTTTCCTATCATCCCACAAGTAGCTCCAAGTCGCTCGCAGCGGGCGCCCCGCCCCCGGCATCAGGCGGTAGGCGGCACCTCCTTCTTGGGCTCCTCCATGTTGCTCAAGGTTTTCATCTCGTCCTTGCCGTCTTCGGCTGAAAATTTACATTCAAATGAAAATGTTGTAAATACTATTATTGTAACATCACGCCAGTTCGCCTACGGGGACTCGACTATCTGTCGATGAAAGTTCGGTCAAAGCTGGCTCAGCCATATTTTATTTTATAGGTTGAAATATTTTGTATGAAATACCTATTTTTTTTTTCTAAAATAAAAATAGTCAAGCTACTCCTCGTAACATCGGTTATCCCCCAGAACCAGTCCTGTCAAAGTAGAGTCAGTCGTCTCGGAAATTACTCGGAACGAACAGACGGATAGACATAAATGTGAAAAACAGCGTGTTCGTTACACGTGCCGGACACACTTTCACAAGCATCGGCTTCGAGCGTACCCTTGAGGTCGTCCTTGTCGAGGCGGGGCCGCTTGCGCGGCGCGCGGTAGGCGCGGCTGTCGCGCCGCTCGCCCTCGTCCTCCGACTCCGACAGCTCGCCGCTGCCGATGATGCGCTTGTCCTGCCGCCACGAGCACACGTTATCGCACTGCGCGCTACATTCTTTTGTTACTATGTGTCCCGGCGACTTTGCGCAGCGCGCCCGTTTGTTTCATTTGTTTACTATGATTAAGTCATGTGACCGAAGGTCGACCTCGAGCCGGCTCTCGGCCGACGAGGCGGGCGGGGCACCGAGTCATTAGCGTCACGAAATCGATTAAAATCCGACGAGCTAGTGAACCTTCCAGGTACGCACTCTGGCTATTATGTCCGCTGTACTTTTGTACGATTTAAAGAATACACAAGAACAAACTTTTTAAATTTAAATCAGTATCCATGCAGACATGCAAATAAAAAAAAAATTTTAAAAAAAAGTAACATCACGTCTGTAATCCCCGAAGGGGTAGGCAGATGAGTGTAGTATACTCCCACGTTTCAC
>DWME01007910.1:0-12175 GCA_018244795.1 Parelbella ahira ahira
TGGCAGACTATGGCCTTAACCCTCTCAATATGAGAGGAGACCCATATTCCAACAGTGGAATGACTAATGGGTCGATTTTGATTTTCAACACAAATATAAAACATATGTAAGAAAAGTGTTTTTGTTTATATTGTACTACGGGTCCGAAGGATTGTGAAGACCTAATAGGCTTCGTAATACGTATTAATAACATTTCTCTATCGCTTGTTTAGTTTTATACTCTTCGACTCTCTGTTTCAAAATTGTTATCTACTTTCGGCGTTGATATTTATCTCATATAAAAAGTAGATAATTTTTTTTTTCAGGAATGTCAAATTTTTATTAATATTATTATATTTTGGTATAATTATATTAGTGTAATAATAGTTATATTATTATTGTTAATAATTTTACATTTTTTTTGTTTTTGCATTTATGTTCATACTTATGTTTTATGTCTAATATTGAAACGTAATAATATTTAATTATCGACTTGCTTTTTCACGATTGAGATTTCTTTTATTTTATTCGTTGTAAATCATTAATTTTCGTACGTACCTATATGTATATTAAAAAAATAATTCTGACTTAAACGGTTGGTTTAAGAACTACACTATGTACCTGTTCGATGTTTCAAGTGGATGTTCGTTTGCTAAGTCAACGTGGTACGGTTCTGCTACCTACAAATGTCACAATATTGATGACATCCCGAGTTTCCACAAACAAAATCTAAATTTTCTACAAATGGGACGCGAATCTGAATGCAATACGAAGCAACTTATAGTTCAATAGCAATTTTTATATTTATTAACGGCAATGTACATTTCACTAGGGTTGGTTTGAACATTCGAAGTTCGCGGAGCTGGACGCAACTTGCAAAACCTAACAAAACTTAACATTAGGCGTATATTTCCTGCTGGAATCTGCACAGGAGTGTAGCACACCCCCACGTTTGACCAGTTACGGATACGGCCCATGAAATAAATGGTGAGCCTATTGCCATACACCGGGCACAGATCCAGACTCCGAGACTCTATTGGAAATTCTAAATGAGAAAAATCAAATAGTACCCGACCCGGGACTTACAGTAGTCGCGCTTGCGACCCCTCGGTTTACGAGGCAGTCAATATTTGAGGGAGGTTTCACTACTTCTAAAACTAATTCTCTAAACTTTTCTGTATTACTAGAATAATTTCTATAAGTGAATTAAAATGAAACAATAATATATGTAATTTAATTCAACAAAAAGTCTTGCTTATTAAAGTATAGTCGATTACCGTCTAACGGTAAAAGTCTGTAAGTGCGAAATTATAAGATATTTCTTTAACCAACAATAAAACTATCAACATGTTTATTTCATTTATAGCTTTTTTCTTTGGATTCCATGTTATCTGGTTAGGCTGGATGTGTGAGATAAAAACTTAAAATGGATTGTGCCTTTTAATGACTTTCACATGCATAAGAAAGCATAACTCTTAAAAGTATTTATAGCGATCGAATAACAAGATATTTATAGGCATTGTGTAAATTTAGTATATAGTACATAACATAATTATGTACATACATATGTAAATATGCGACAGAGGTACTGTTAGGAATGGGTACATGTGTGTATATACGAGGGATTTATGTTTAGTTTTGTAATTTAAACAAATACATATTTCGTCTCTGGTATTATTATTACCTATAATATTTTATATCATAGCACCAAGTTCTTTAGTTAAATCGAAAATTAGGTAGTAATCTCGTTTAAAAAACTAGATAATACAGTTAAATAAGTATTTAAAAAGAATTATATTTACTTATTAATTTAATACAAGTTTTTAACTATTCAGTTTCCTTATATTTCAATTATGCCTAATGTTTTCTTACAGGTATACTGTTATTACATAAACTATATTAGAATCGAAACCTTAATTTTAATGTAATGGACAGTACAAGGAATAGACTGAACAGCGAACAATTATCACAAAGATTGTGGTAATTTTGAGATATAATAGAATGGACTATAACTTTTGCTGGCTGGTAATATGTGCATCAAAGGAATACTAAAAAATACAGTACCTATCAATATAACAGACATATAACTATAATATGTATGACTTTTTTCTTTTCATGCTTAACTTACGAGCTCTTGTTGATATTATGAGTTCAGTAGTACAGTGCACTCTAGCTCCTAAAAGGCGGGTCTCTACCCTTCTCTAGGGATGACCTAGATTTAATGTCACAACGCTGATCAAACGTGTATTTATTAAACGTAAAGGTATCGTTTATTATATTAAAATCGTATATTAATGTTGGTTTTTAATGGAGGTAATTGAAAACTATTATTAATGTTTGATCACATCGCAAACGACTGTCTTATCAAAAATTGTGTAGGACTCTTTGTCATATAAGCTACATAATAATAGATATGCGTTATATACTAATGTGATATTTATAATTCCAACATTCCAAGAATAGAGATGATCCTTAATCTGAAATAAACAAAAATACAAGATACTGAGACTTACCAACTTTTACTACTGAGCCGTCACTAATTTTACCTCAATAAGTACACTTTTTATCAGCTAACTGGGTAGAACTGATTCTATTGTTTTATTAGTCTTTATAATTACATCTTCACGTGTCACTGGTCACAGGTCTCTGCCAGTGTGGATTGGGGTAGACTATTTAGCCAATAATTGGGTTATCGTAATTTATGGGCAACCACCGTGGAGACCCCACAACTGGACATAAGTTTCAATGCACGACCGGAGAAGTTTATTCACCAATACATTTGGTGTTCGTTTTTAAATTGTCCTTCATAAGATGCTATATGATCGTTGCGCAAGCCTCAGCCCTTTGAAGCTAAGTTGACTAGTTTAGGTAGCCTGAAAGTAAGACGCTTCTAAAAATTTATTAAGCAAACTTCACTTTTGAATATTCTTATGCCTTATATGTTCCTAAGTTAAACACTATAAATTTCTAAAAATGGCAAAAAAATATCGTATGAACTTATACGTCTCCCAGTTCTAAACGATATTCTCCAAGACCTGTCAAACCCGGCTAGCTTGTATATAATCAGTATAACAGAATAAGCCCTTAGCCCTTCTCACTCCAAGAGGAGACCCGTGTCCAGCAATGGAACGATAAAGGTATCTTCGTGGTTTTAAAAGCATAATATAAGCTTATATTTATTATATTGACATATTATGTATATTTCTAAGTTTTGAGTATATTTTATTTTGTCACAAATTATAAACGGTGTTGGAGACCCTGATCGCTGCGCACTCTGGTAAGACCGTTAAATTAAATAAAAAAATATTTGAAATAAGTCTGCCTAGTTGTTGAAGAAACTATGCAATGTTGGAGTGTACTGCACTGCCCTGCCTCCGATTACAGGCGTGAAGGCATTACGTAACGTTATCGTTAAAAAGAAATGATAAGATTTGTTTGACCAACCCACAGGTATTTGGAAATATTGAGTATTTTGAACAGCGTATATTATAGATATATATTCCTAAGTTTCCACTGGTAACTATTCTGAAATACTTCTTTCGATTGTTCTGCTCTGATCATTGTCGTCACACATGCTCCAAAATTAGTATTGTTTGGGAAAATGCACATAGCGTTTTAAAGTTCAGTTACAAAATATTATTTAGCCGTAGTTATTTGAATTCCAGGAAAGGTGTTGTTGTTATACTTTTTTTATAATTTTGCATAATTATTTTTTTTATTACTCATAAGGTCACCAATACACTCCTCTGCCTACTTCTTCAGTGAAATACAGGCGAGCTAAAATGTCAATGTGATTTATCATTTTCCTGATTTCATGCGAATTAATTTGCCGATGGGATATGTCGGGTACAGCAGTATTTAGCAGTAATTTTACGAACGGCTGAAGCCTAAACCTGCTATGGTCAGGAGTCATGTTTGTGGTAATAGCAGTAATTGAAATTATGTTTGTTACGACGCGTCAGTACTCTACATTTATTGTAGAGTTCCAAGTGTAGCGTAAGTGTTTATTCATGTTAATTTATAAATTTGCCAGTGCGAGCCGCACCAAAAAAGTTAAGTTAAACTGATGATTAATTAATATTTTAACATAATATCTTAGTTTCAAGCACATTTTTTTTTTTTTTCTATTTCAGTCTTCCTTACAATAATAATATAGAATATTATCTCTATGGACATACGAGTATTACAAATGAGAAATTAATGTTGTCTGTCTGTTCTTGCTTGTCTCTTTCACTTCAAAACAATTGAGCAGTTTTTTTTGTAGGAATATCTTGTAACCCTGGTTACTGAAAATACTGAAATACAAATTTGTAGAAAACTAAACGTTTAGTTATTCGCAGGATCAAAGACGCGGTAAAAACTAGTGTAAAATAATTACATCGACACCTGTCTTGATGGAATTAATTATATATGGTATTTAATTATAATTACAGCCGATGTTTATCATTTTACCTTCATATAAATATACGTAATAACTACAATATACTTTTATATAAATAGCCCACCCGGTACACGGATATTGTGAAGTCCGTATTTCAACATTTCATTCAAAATTTAAAATAGAATCGACGTGACACTTTAAAAAATTGTGAATATTTAAAATAGTTCATTTCATATTTTGAAAAGCTAACTTAATGACAATTTCAATCATAATTTAATTCGAGTTTAAATAAAAATTGTAGATTTAAATTTAAACTTAATTAAAGACGGCAATTTCAAAAATAAAAAATATCAGTTACATTTTAATTCCATCTTTAAATAATGTTTATGACACGCCTAAGAATCGTGAGTACATTTTAAGTACTACATTTCATATTTCGAAATATTCAGTTAGTAAGAAAAAGCAATCTCAATTGAATTCGAAATTTAAACAAATATTGTACATTTTCATTTTAATCGGGAATATCAGAAAAAAATGCTATTGCCTTTTAAGTTTTACTTTAAATAGAAACATACTTATATAAATATGTATTTCAATTGAGTTAAGGATGATGTTATGTGTGGAAGAGAGGATACTCGTATATGTAAAAATGGGTTAGAGCATGTTCCGAAGGCTTCAAGAGATCAGGTCAGCTCAGGAGAGATGGATAAGCCAATACTTTGGAACTGTTTTAGCTAAAATCACGTATATGGATTACTTTAACAATTTCTGAAGCTTAAAAGGAGGTTGCAGATCTACAAAGGTCACTCATCAGGCAGTATCACGATTCTTAAACATTAATACCACAAATCGTAAGAACTCTGTTTTCTGGTCAGTTAGATCAGCGTTTTTAACCTTTATCAGTCGGCGGACCCCTAGAAAATCAAGTACAATTTCATCGACCCCTTAATAAAAAACACAGGAATAAGCTTAGGACAATTTATTTTAGTACTGTAAAAAAAATATTTTTTTATGAAAATAAAAAATACTGTATTAATTAATGTGAAAGTTGGAGTTGCTTTTTTGCAACTAAATTAGTACCTAACGTATGGTTTGATGTTATAACTTCTCGTAGTTGTAGCCTCCAATCGGATTGCAATTGTAATCTGTTTCTGTATTTGTTTTTGATGTATACAGGAGCAGAGAACCTCTCTTCACAGAGATATGTGGATAAGAAAAGCAGTAAATATTTCAGTGCTTCTTCTGATATTTCTTTATAAACATTTTTTAAATTCACCCAAAAACTTGATAAAGAAGATTCTTACTGTTTTTAAAATTGATTAAAGAAGATGCTTGTTGGCGCACGCTCGTCGTGCTAAGTAAGCGTAGCGATTACGAGACTTGGCTGGCATTTATTTATTTATTAAAATGTCTATAGATAAGACACACATACTCGCGGACCCCGAGGTATTCGTGGACCACAAGTTGAGATACACTGTGTTAGACAATCATTGCTATTATAGCTAATAAGAGAGTGTTTGAACTGAACCCAGACTATGATTTATCTATCTCAAACTATGGCGGCTAAATATAAGACCGTGGATACATGTAGAAAAAATACAACCAGTAAAATAGAGTGCTGAAAAATGGGTATTTAACAAAATCGAGAAAAGTAATTAATTTGTAAATCAAGTAAAATGCATCTGATTTTTTTGTTATCTGAACCATTAATACAATACTTTTTAATACTGCGATAAACAAAACTCATAACTAATAGAAAGAAATGTGTTTTTTTGTTATTTGTATTACTAATACAAAGTTCTATCAACACTTGCTGGGGTATTTGAAACAGTAGGGGTATAGTACCTATATTAAAAACTATAACTATATATATATATTAAAAACTATAAGTGAGGTTTCTGAGTATAGACGTGGAGAATATTTATTAAAAAGTAAATTGGGCTTTTGAACACCCACGTGCAGGGTCGTGAGGTGGAACGATGGACCGTAACTGTGACTTCGGCGTAGTGTCACTATAGACATATGTACATAAATGTATGTATAGGCATATACAAGTATAATGTACCTCAAGGCGTTCTAATTGTAATGTGTTTTAAAACGAGTCAGGAAACAATTGCTACACAGCTTCTAGTTGTCATCGTCATCATCAGCGTCATCTGTTTCACTGTTCCAATGTTGGAAATAGATTTTCCAGGCTGAGATATAGGTCCCGGTCACCCCAGCCAAATCCAAATTTACAGATTTCACAAGCCTTAGAGAAGGTTCTAGAGAAATCTAAAGCAAGTTTATTCAAGGCATTTACATTCACTGTTACAAGGGATGTTTTAAACGTTGAAGACACTGTATTTCATTATTGCAATCGTAGCCGCATTTTGAAAACTGGGTAGGTCTCTATCTAATTTAGAGTATTCGATAAAGGTAAAACATTCTACTTAACACTTATGAAAAAGGCTGTGTGCAATTATTTGAACCATGTGGCTGGAAAAGATTCGTGAGTACTATATGGAAACATGATATCAAATAGTAACATACAAGTGGCTTTGCTGACAAGCATTAAAAGGAAAGGCAGAAGTAAAATAAATGTACCTACGTATAAAGAGACAGAAAAACCGGGATACCGAAACTAAAGCGGAAAGAGGCTGCACACGAAACGTAACAATTCTAATAAACTTACAAACCTACCGGAGTACAGATAATTACCTTCACAAACCAAAACAAACACCGCACTGGCACATCACAATGAAAAACCGTCAAAAAAAACCGGTGCGAACGAGTCTCGAACAGGTACGTCACTATATACCATCGATACCGGTAATTCTATCAATCGGCATCTAATAGAAACATCGATAACTGTATTCATAGCGGAGGAAAAAACCACGCGTCATATTTATATATATATGTGTGTATATATTTTTTTCGTAAGTTTTTTTGTATCCGTCCGCGCGAACTAACGACGACCCCGCACAAAGTCGGTACGACAACTAAAAACTGTGTACTGAAAACCCGTAGGCGTTGTGGGTCCGTGCGAGAGGGAAATACGGAGGCTTATGGGGGCGATGGCGATGGAAAATCTGGTTGTGGGCGTGTCGGGGTGGGCGGGGTTTAAGTTTGCATAAGCGCAAGACTCGTTTGGCGAGGCGCGGTCGGAGAGCCAGCTATATTTTATGTGGCCCGGCTAGTTTTTGTCCACGGTGCATTGTCTTGGCGTTTTTTAATCTGTGCATGATCTATGCTACTGGATGGTATGTTTAGGTTTTGGATTTTGTAATGCTTGGGGTTGGTATGCGGGGTGCAACAATTATGTTATTACAGTAACCGAGATTTATGTAGAGTTTCGTTTCGTTGGATCGGAACGTGTTTGAGTTATGGCTATATTACTGTAGAGGCTTGTTCGATGAAATTATATTATATTTGTTGCGTGCTTTTTTATGAATGGCTTTTAGCTTGAATAATGAAAAATGTATTTCATAAAGTACCTGCTATATACAGCTATTACAAGAACAAATATATTTATTAAAATTTAAAAAGATGTTTGAAATTTTAATTTATATTTTCGTTTGAAGTTTGCGTAGCATTTAGTTTACATTTTACATCTAATTAATATTTCATTTTAATTTTAATATTTCACTGTCTTTGACCCTTGAACACATTTAAAAAAGTATACTAATTAAATATAATTATTAAATCAATTTAAATTGATAAAAAATCCTATAATTACAATTAATAATATTCCTAACGTTGTATATTAATGCGAAATATACCTACAATTTTTATTACACAAGGTTTTAACTTATTTTGAAATAAAATTGCATCCTACGAGTATAATCAATAATGTATCAGTCGTATTTGTCAGGTGAGAGGTGAGGTAGAGTAGGTTCAAACAGCATTAGAAATGGATTGAAAGTGTAACTTGGGCGTGTACTCTTAAGTATAACCTGAGAAAGCCTAGTTAACCTCATCCTACAATACATACAACATATGTAAGTATCTGGGTGAGGCCTATGTTCAGCAGTGGACAGCTATAGGCTGATGATGATGATGATGATGATGATGTAACTATCGTTGCTTACGGCTGTCTGTACTAAGAATTTGGGGTTATTGAATATATTTTACACAATCCTGTAGGACGTTTTGGTTAATGTGAAGTTCAAAGATATACCTCACTCTCAACAACTGGAACTTTCCTTGAAATTACTTCTAGGTATGGAGCCCTTCAGCATTACTTTAATTTTTGTAATACACGTATTAGTAAATGAGCAGAAAGCCTCAATCGTCCTTTACCAGGTCTATAGAAATGCGACACTTAGTGCCAGTTAGCTCAATTGATATAGTTAATAAGACTTATTAACTATTTAATGTATTATACGTGTTTACAAATGATTATATAAATATGTACGGGCGTAGCTCAGGTATCCTTTTCGGGTTGGCCCGACCAGTTTCTTACCTATACGAAGTCCTTCAGCATGAGATAGGGATGACCGCTACTTGGCTACCAACGCTAAGAGCTCATGAATAAGACCAGTTAGTATTAGATTATAGGACTGTGCAAATGGAACTGTTCGTAGTAACCATATCCAGTAAGTATGTCCTAGTATGAGTGCCAGAATTTATCTTCTTCGAAGGTATTACATCTTTGACGCTACTTCTGAGGTCTGAAGGGCTTCCTCTGGTATATAACAAGAGGTCTCTAACTATTCCTCTTCGCTCGAAACGCAACTCGTTTGACAACGATTGCTCCACTGTAAAATAGGAAAAGTGTGTAACGATTCCATTATTGATATCGTTTTGCTACCGTATAGTATCGTTTTGCTGTCTTGCTACCTGAAAAATGAAGGAATTAGGAGTATTTGAAATTGGCGTGTCTGAACATACAAAATGATTCCTGAATATAGGTGAAGTCTGTATAGGTCATTATAGGCGTGTAAAGAATGAGATATTAGATTTATGCTCTCTGACTAGTACGTAAGTAGCCTAGCCTTATCGTATATTAATAAACTAATAATTGATTTATGAAGAGATTACACGCGGTACTGTTCCTACGAGCTGTTATTTAAAAAAATTATAACACTTTTGAACGCTGGTATGGACGTGTGCGATTTAGAATTGTTTTACACCATTACTGTTAAAGTATTTATATTTATTAGATATTATTAGATATTATTAGATATTAACATTTTTTTTTTAATTTTTAACTACACCTGCTAATTTCTTTTCTTTATTTATTAGTTCAAGTTAGTTACAAAAACTAAGTAGGTACAGTTATACTAAAAAGGCGGACTTAATGTTTTTGTTTTAAAATAAAAATTATCGAGGACTTGACAAATATTTATTAACGTTTAATTAATATCTAATAATACACATAATATTAATTTTTATTTTCTCCGCCACCATTTAAAACATGAGATACATAAGGTCGTTGATAATAAATACCTATAATTTTCTACGTGTTCTTGATCCTAATTAAACATGCGTAAATAGTTTATAGTGAACTTCAAATCAAATATGTGTTCAATCTCAGAATTTCTATCTCCGAGTTTCTAAGCATTACATTGTAACTTTTGTTAAATTTAATTCATTTATACCACAATATGATGGTGTTGTTGCCACTCAATTACAAACTGCTGATCTATGGAATTGTCTTTCTCTCATTCTATGCAAAATTCAGTAACAAAACAAAATAAAGTTTAAACCAAAAATCATTGTCAACTCGTATGTAACTGCATGGGATAACTACTTATTCCCTGTTCTGAATCCAATCCCATCACGTCGTCGTCAGCCTCTAGATGTCCGCTGCCGGACATAGGCCTGCTATTTGTTAGTTTGGGAAATATTTGTTAATTATTCTTCCTTTCAATATTGTATTTCTTTTAGTGTTTTTATCATATTTTCATTGGTCTAACCTTAATATTGTTTAGACAAGACATCTTGCCCACCGACAAGACTTCCTTTTGTATCGTCGGTGTTCACAGACTTTCATGTACCCATATCTTTTGGCTTGTAAACAAATAAACAGTATGAATAAATAACTAAAATAAATTATTGGCGATAGTCGATTTGTTTGACGTTACAAGTATTTTTTATTCCTGTCGTCGATTTAACTTGAAAATGTACTGCTTCTATTATAATATTAGTTTGGATGCAACGTTGTTAATGTGAATTTTACATTTCTTCTTACAGTGCAACACCTTTACAAACAGAAATAATAACAGTAGAGTTTGATATACGAGTAGTGGATGAAATTAAGAACAACCTACAAGAATATTCCATTAAACATCACTCGCTCTACCAGTGAACGAAAGCATCGTGAGGAAATCTACAGCCGTAAAGTTCTCCATAATATCCTCTTCGTTGTGTGAAGTCTGTTAACCCGCACTCGGTCAGCGTGGCAGACTATGGTCTTAACTTAAATTTTTATAGGAGACCCGTATCCAGTAGCAGATAGGAAGAAATACAAAATTTGATGTTAATTATTCTACACAATAATTAAATATAAGTATTTTTACTCGTTGGTTGAGATGTAGTACTGAAAAAATTTGTGTCCAATATTGTACACTATCCAGAAATTAGTCATACATTCCGGGTTGTACCTGTATGCTGACTAACGACTAATTCGAAAATCCTCTAACGTTTGTATCTACTTACCAATTAGGGGTATTGATGTGATTTGGTCACGTGTTTTTGGTTTGCTGGTAAGGTATGTACCTACTCGTATGTAATTATTGTCCATATCCTTGTTTTACACGGTTTAGTGGACTCTGCTGTGTAAGAGACATGTCTTCTCCTGTCTTTTATTGATGATATAGCGGATTAACTCCTAAAAACGGAATTAACTTGGTGCAAGGGACTTGAATCCGAAATGCTCGAAATGGTAGACTGAAATCTTAATTACTAAGGTATCATTGAGTATCAAACACGAATATTTTAAATGACACAGCCAGATCGGTTCCACAATGGATGAAGATCTGGTCAAATTTAAAGTACTAAAATAAAATATTCTCTGTAATGGGTAAATAAAAGATTATTTTGTGGGCAGTTTGCAAGGTAAAATGGTTGAATCAAAACGGAGACATTTAAGAACAGACGAGTTGTCATATTAATTATAAGGATACATTTATGTCCACCTGCGAATTATTGCTGAAATTAATGATCTAGCGGATATTGTAATATAACCGAATATGGCGGGTATTAAAGCGATTCAATCTTATAATTTAACGTCAAAACTCTCTAAAATGTCAAGAATTTCGCTTGTCAAGAATTTAGAACTAAAACTGCTAATATTTAAAATTTATTTGTACTCAGAGACGTGAAATAAAACAACACTAAACATTATTTCAATTCAAGATTTAATCTACAAAATAGGTACATTGCAATTCAGTCCAAACGTGAAGTATCATTAATTGCTTAAATCAATTATTATTTCTTCTAATTACACATTAATATTCGATTATGAATATTGCATCAATACTAACATGTCAGAATATTGCAACGGGTAAGCGATTAAATTAACAAACAATCAAATACTTTAGAATTCAATTTTATGCTAAGCTTAAAATTTCAAATATCGTGATTCCAATTTTCAGATTTGAACTTGGGACGTCCAGTTTGGATGACGGACAAAAACTGACCGCGCATTGCCGCCCGTCATCTGCGCTGCACAGCGGCATCGGTGGAGTCGCCTTTTTAATTATTTGCAAATATTAACAAATTTGAAATTTTTGGACTACGATATGGTTATTTCAATAAACCAGCGTTCAGTTACTGGGACAACAATAAATCGTACAACACTAGCTCACACGCCCCTCAGGCACCCAGACC
>DWME01007911.1:0-12175 GCA_018244795.1 Parelbella ahira ahira
CAGGTATGTAAGGATAGGGATATTTGGCACTCCGTGCTCTCTGCCTACCCCGTAAGGGACCTGGCGTGAAGATATGTATCTATAAATGTTGAGCTTGTCCCACAAACTGGAAGGATGCGTCTATCAGCAAACTATATAAAGGGAACGGAGACTTCTTAGATTGCAGCTCATTTAGATGAATTGCCCTGGTCTCAGTGGCTGGCATGATCCTGGCGCAAATCATCAACAAGCGCCTGTGTACGCTAACTGAAAACTTCCTTCCTGATACCCAGTGTGGCTTCAGATCAAACCGAGGGACGGTTGATGCCATCTTTGTTGTCAAAAGCAAATGCAAGTAAAAAACCTTGAACGACACCGTGACCTCTACATATGTTTTGTGGACCTAGAAAAGGCCTTTGACCGCGTACCTGCCCTCTGGACAGTACTTGAGAAACATGGTTATATAAGAACACATGGAAATATTCCAAATTATATAATTTAATTTACCCGCAGTCGTTCTTCATCTCTCCAAGTTGGCTGTTCACTTAACTGGCCTAGATTTGAGCCAATTGATTTTTCATAAATACAAGTTTGTGTGTATTTATAGACTGCAGGCAGACCACTTAGTTTTAGTTCAATTTCATAAATTTTAAATATGACTGCCTCGTCGGTCGAGTGGTTGCCACCGCGACTGCCGATCGAATGGTCCTGGGTTCGAATCTCGAACTCGGTACTATAACATTTTTCTAAATTAGATTTTCTAGTAGTACTCAGAATGTGCATCTGTGCTCGGTGTAGAACTATAGGCTCACCACCTATTACACAGTAGGACGTAAATATAACTGGTGAACTATGGGATTGTACTACACTCCTCGGCCTACCCCTTCAGGGATTACAGGCGTGATGGTACGTTCATAAATATGATCGATGGTGTCTGTACATAAAAATGTAAAAGAATTCATCTCACGACTGTGTGTGTATATGTATATAGTCTATCTTGAAATATAATCTTCTGGTATATTCCATGCGGAGGTTTCATAGAACAAAACGGCGGACCGCAATCGATTTGCGTGGGCGACGCAACGCGCTTATTCACTTACGTTGAATATGAAACCCAAACTCATATAATACAAATTACACAGAAAACAATTGAGAAAGATCAATATTAGATCGTTGTCTTCCATCGAAAACAAATCTGAGGACATGATTTCGGACAAATTTTATAATTGCGCATCTTTTGTACGTAAGTAATTATTGCATAACTTAAAAACCTATTTATGTTTGTTAGTGGCACAAAATACGTAAGAAATTTATTGTAATCTTAGAAATAAAACCAATAAACAAAAAATATCTTTGGATATTGCTAATGAGTCCGCCTGCTTGCACTTTATCTCAATTTAAAATATCTGGATTATTAATTACGTAAGGGTGCCGAGGAGAGGGGGATATCTAGATAACCTTACTTTAGGGAGGAGGTTGGGGGAAAACCTATTCTTACGTACTATTTTACAAGTCGATATGATAGTCGAAGATATACCAAAGACTAATTATTTATCCAATAATATTGTATATTAGACACTACACTATACACCCATACTACTCGGGTTAGAATCGGAATCCCCCAGCCCCGCGTCGTCGTCGGGACTTTATGCTAGAATGTGCTTTCCCACAAAACTGAGCGTGTGAACGATTATTTTTTTTTTAACCCGGAATCACTCACGCGGGTGCCATTAGGCATTAACGTCTCATAATTTAAACTTAAGAGAAAAAGGTTATTATTCAATTTTTAACACGACCGTCTGACTAGCCTTAAGTGGCCAGAAGAGGCCACTTCGGCGAGCGAAAGTATGGAAAACCATGTGGCGATAACGTTTGTTCCGTAAGGAATATCGTTGGCGACAACAAATATAACGGTAATCTGTAGTTGACAGCAATAAAATAATATAACTTATCAGTTGAAAAATAAAATTCATTGATCTACGTCAAACTGGGAGTTATAGTGTAAGTGATCCTTCTCTAACAATATTTCATTATTTTGAAAAACGAAAAGGAATTTTACGTAAGCTTTGAAAAATCTTACGTATTCTTACATGGGGGTCATCATCATCATCATTACCAGCCTATTTCCGTCCACTGCTGGAAATAGGCCTCTCCGAAAGCTCGCCACTGACCTACTTTGCGTATATCGTCACTCTACATAGCTAGAGGGCGTCCTACGCTACTTTTGCCAAGACACGGTCTCTACTCCAGAACACGTCTACTCCAACTGTTAACAATTCTGCGACAGATGTGACCAGCCCACTGCCACTTCAGCTTGCTAATCCTTCGTGCTATGTTTATAACTTTGGTTCTCTGACGGATCGCCTCATTTCTGATGCGATCCTTCCAGAGAGACGCCGAGCATAGCCCTTTCTATAGCTCGCTGAGCGACCTTATATTGGTGGATCAGTCGCACCGTCAGTGTCCATGTCTCGGCTTTGAAGACTTTCGTCTTTCGATTTTGCGGTAGCGGTGACAAAAAGACTTGACGAAGTTTCCTATAGGTTGTCCAGCATATAGGAAATATATACCCCCTCTCCTGGGGGTAGAAGGGATCAGAAACTGCCAAAATCATCCTTACGTAATTAATGAATGGCCCCTTAAGCAATTTCAAAAAAGAACCCTACGTTCTACCATGCTTGAAGTTGCTCAAAATCTTAAGTATTCGAAATCTGAAAGTGGAAGTTATAATTTTTCAACTTGCTCAAGGGTATGGTTACCTCCTCAGCCATGTCCATGGACTCGGTGCTCACGGCGGAGTTCATTTTATCCGAGTCGGTGCCGCCCTCGTCGTCGCGTCGCTTCGACTCCAGTACCATTGGTTGTAGCGATGTCCTACAGCGGCAGCGGGTGATGACACCCTACACACGTCGTGCCTCTCGTCACCCGTTTTGAGTTAAAGTCTGCGAACATATTGTCACTTTGACAGATCTCGATGCAGTTTGAAGATGATTCGTAGAAGTATGTTACGAAAGTACTGCGCTCAGTGCTCAGACGCAAACCGTGGAAGGGGTTTCAGTGTGGAGGAAAGTATGGTAAAATGGTCACATATGTATGAAGTTCTGTAAGGGAAAAACATGGCTGTACTTTCTTAGCGTAATATACATACATACATAAACACTTATTTTCACGCCAAGTCCCTTACGAAGCAGACAGAGAGCACGAAGTACTAAATGTCTCTATCCTTGGCATAATATAAATTGCGTGTTATCGTAGATAATAACTGCCTGGTCGGTTAGTCTTTTTGTTAGTGACCCTAGCCACTAAACCCTCAGTTGTGGATTTGATTCCCACCCCAAACATCTGTGTAAAAAATTGGTGTGTATTTGCTATGCATATTTATTGATTTTTTATTTTCTTTGACTGCCTCATTGGTCGAGTGGTTGCAAGCGTGACTGCTGATCGGGAGGTTCAGAGTACAAATCCCTGGTTGGGTGCTATTGGATTGTCTAGTAGTGACTCAAGGTCTGAAACTATGCCTGGTGTATGGCAATAGGCTCCACCCCTATTCCATGAGATGCAAACATAACTGGTGATAGTGTACCACACTCCTCTGTCAGCCCCTTTACTACAACAATACTTATAGATATGTGTATATATTGCTGTGTGTAGGCATATAATTTTCCGTAAGACTCTGTATATAGAAATTTGTGTGTAATCTACCAGCTATCTAAATATTAAAGCACAGGCAGATACTTGTTAATAAACAATCATATAAAGTTGTCCAAGATATGTTTACTAAACATAAATAAGCAAATGCAAATAATTATATTTCCAATAATATTTTGTAAGTTCATACACTAGCACACACATCCTCACAGATATTGTTGAAACCTTGGAAAAAATTGATTTAAATGGATGTCTTAAGATTCATGAACATTATACATTCTGGATGTAGTAAGTCGACACATTACTTAGTTAAAATGTTGCAACAATGCACAACTGATAAAGACAAGACTACAGAGTAAACATCATTACCATTTATTTCATTGTTAATATTATAACAAACTTTAAGCTGATTGTCTTTTACTAAAGTGGTTTTCAATTTTTAAATTTTTTTATATCTCTGATCATGTCTCATTGGAAGCAAAAATACATACATCTTAAGGTGGACCACATATGCCTAGAAAAAGCCTACTTTCCCTTGCCATGAAAAGTCCTATTCTAAGTGTCAAGGAACTTATAGCTAGCAGGACAATCCACTCTTCAGCAGTCTGTGTAACCAATATTTAACCAATGACTAGGACCTCATTAATTATATTTAACATCATCAAAGCTAGTGATAATAGTCATTTTCTAGACAGCTATAAAAATGTATAGGTAAAGCTAAAAAATATATAAAAAAAACTATTATATTTGTAATCAATAAGCTCTTATTTTTGTCTCACACTTGGCTGTCTGTAATGTATTTCAACCCCTACATTTACATATCATTCTATACAATTGTTATAACTGTTTACAACCCTCACCCTACTGTGAAATGTCACATGTGAATGAACACCCCTCTCTGTCATACCATGTTCATGCTTTATTAGATATTTCACCATAAGTAACTGAGCATTACATTTTAAATATATTTTACTATCATTATAAAGTCAACCCTGCTCTACTAACAGTATCACTAATCTGTAATCATTAACATAGTAGTTACTATTATTATTACTAGCTTATATGGTGGGTTGCTTATATGGAAGTGTACTACACTACTCTGCCTATCCCTTCGAGGATTACAGGTGTCATTTTATGTAGCTCATACAGTTTTTTTTCTTTACATGAATCATCAATCAATTTGTCTTCATATTTGCCCATAATAATTTAAAGCTATTTTTGTTATTTATTCTTATATAGGTATAGCCAGTATGGAAAATAGAAAGTTGCCATTGATGTTGATATTTCATAAAGATATAATTATTAATTTTTCAAAATATTGCAGACATTTGAAATCATACACAACATTAAGCATTTTCTCTAAAGCAGTACCAAATTAATTAAGCACTAGAGTCATAGCTAAGAGTGTCAGACACTAAGCCTTAGAATGAAGGAATATTCTCCAAAGTTTTCTTAACACTAAGCCGTCCGGCGGTACCAGAGTGATGTTGTAAGCAAAATAGTGGCTAACTGTCGGCCAGACCACAGTGGTGTCATGCGCAAAATCGTGGAAACATGGGAGTGTACTACATTCCTCTGTCTACCCCTTCAGGGATTATAGGTGTGATGATACGTTTTAAAATGTAGTGCTAAATTATTCTTTATTTGAGTCATGATTCAATCATTTGATTCATAGCCTTCAGTACCAAAATTTATAAATATTAAGAGGTGACTTCACAGGGCATGTACAAATAATGTAAGTTTTAAATTCACCATCACAAAAAAAATTGTCACAATAATTATGAACATACTAAAATAATTCAATTACAGCCAGTACTATATATTTTTTTCATATTCCATATTTTTAAAAAAAGTTGTAGACTCATAGACTGTTTACTATTGAGAAAGTGGATGTTGGTCCACAATGCATTTAGAAGCTAAAATAATTTATTATCATTGACTGCCTCATTGTTCAAATGGGTACAAAGTGACTGCTAATTGTGAGGTCCTAGGTTTAAATCCCCAATCAATTAAAATAAGACCTTTTAACTTTAAACATATACAAACCAGAGTTTAGATTACAGTCTAGTATATACCTTCTATTCCATGGTGAAATAGGATAAGATCCTCTTTTTATTTTTATGCCTACCCATTTGGAGATTACTCATATAAAAATTTAAAAAAATCCATTCATAAATTTTTGTTATTATTGATGCATGTAAACTTACTGATTTAATACAGTTTATGTTAATATCACAATGACATTTGGATAAAGCACTTCTTGTTTAGTCACAAAACTAATAACACACAGACCAGCAGCATTTAAACTATAGTCATAGTTGCCACATATTTCATCACTTGTTCACTGTCAACTTACAGTTGCTCACAATAATTAAAGTACTCCCCTATTGGTTATAAGCTATTTTAAAACTAAAATCATGTACTAATTGATTATAAATAAAAAAGGGAAATATGAATATATTTGTAAATTTTAATCAATACATGAAACTTTTTACAGTTACAGGGAATTTTCAAAATTCATTTTTCTATACATATCTAATAGTAATGTCTAGTTAACCAAAACCGCAAGTGCCTACACAAAATATTGCGTTTAACATGGTTATTACTATAATATTCCACCATAATTTACACTTTATAATTGGGATGAACTGAAAATTTAACAATAGATATGCCCCAGCTGCTGACAAATGAACTGTCTACATTTCTGATATAATCAATATCTGCCCATGTCTTAGTTAAGTTGTATTAAGATTGACAAAACCATTTTAACATTAATAGAAAAGGAAATAAGCTGTGCTCTATATATTCTTATTAGACTCAAATTTTAAGACTACATAATAAATTCTAGTGCGAAGGCATTCGTTGTGAAAAATCAATACTCGGCGCTTTCTATTCAAATGTTACGAAATAGAAAATATTTCTAACTACGAGCAATCCCAATCCTCTGGAAAATTTTATAAAACCTAAATGTTTATCAACTCAAAGTACATATGCCGCAATTTTATGCTAAATCACATTTTACAGCTCGAACATTGTATTTCCAATATTCATATAACATTGAAAAGCAATGTAAAGACGTGACGCATTTTGTTTCATGTTTTTGTTTAGATGCATTCTGCGCTGGTTGCACGCAGCCAACCGATATCGAAGACGAATGACATAAACTCTTTTGCGACGGCGTAAAGGATAAGCCCAAATGAATGGCCATCATGAAGGGGTCGGGCGTTCGAGCAGGCCCAAACAGCATAGGAAAACTACGACTGCGTACGCACCTGCGTGATTTGAAAGACATTTCGCACACCTATTCCAGCCTCTGCGAGCTCGTTGTGATGTAACCGTTCAAAAAAGGCAACTCTCCAGACTTTTTCACTCAACCGAACACTGAATTCACAAAATACTCGCAGAGCACGGAAGACACCGAAAAAAGCGAGTCCTCCATTGATATCGATCGGTAAACTCGGTATATGAACATTGTACATTTCGGACTTGGACGACGCCATTTTGTACGAGTCTGCGCGGTATGGTTTTCTTTTGGTGTGGAAAGGGAAATCGCCCCTCGGCCCGAGGGGGGACCCGGCATTTATAATGTAAGTAAACAGTGAAAAGAGTGTTATTCATATCAAAAACTTACCTATTTATGTTTCCGAATTTTGTGGTTGATTTAGATTTAGTGCTCTGTGACTCAGACGATCAGGAAATATCTCAGTTTATTTTCGAAAACATTGATCTTGTCAGACACTAGCGCTACCTACAGCAATTTTCATTAACTGTATTTGACATTTGACTGTAAATATTTCAGGTTACAAATGTTCTATTTATTAGTAAAATTGTATTGCGAGCTAATAGTACGACATAAATAAATTAGTGATTGCACTAACCGTAGGAAGCTTATAAGAAGAAGGAAGAATTAAAAACACGTAAGTTGCGTATATATTCTAAATATCACTTTTTTTATTCTTTACTAGAGGGCTTTGTCGTACAAGCGATTATGACGCCCTGGTAAAATCAACAATTACAAATGTCCCAGTACATATCATCAGTTTGGTGTAGTTAATAATAACTATACAAATTGTTTACGAGCTACTTTTGTCTGAAACAGACATGGGATCACCCAGATTGCTATTATACTGCCCGATGTGACCACGATACATATTCAGGACTTGGCTTCTAAGGCCGGCGTTTTGAACATATTCTATCAGTACATAAATGATATACATCATCTGTTACACTACAAGATGTACTATATGGAGACGTCGATTACCTACTTCATTAAATACATGAATTTATGGCTCGGAATATGACCCGAACGCAGCCTTAAAGTAGTTACTATCTCACCTCTAGATAATATCGGATTATCAATCCACGGGGAATTGCCTGTGGCTGGATCGTTTTATACCATACACCTCGTTCTTTAGATCTGTCATTGAAATATTCCTTCCACATGTTTACGTACCTCGCTTTTAATTCTTCCTATAACACTACTATAATATGGCAAATAACAATACAGTTCCCCATTGGTCACAGCCCGTTTAGCTAAGCTATTAACTATCTCATTACGCTCGAGACTGGTGTGTGAAAGTATCCACTGCAGAGCCAAGTATTGTCTTGCTATTGTCGTTTGAATATTTCATCCAAAAATGTTTAGGCTATCGGAGTTCCTCGAAAAGTTGAATTATGGACAGCCAAGTGCTAAAGTGTGCTCTTAAAGTCAGCCAAAATTAAAATTTTGTCATGACTGGTAATGTTTACCAATGTCTCTGAAATAGCTATCAGCTCCATTTCCATGATACATGCACTAGCAGCAATACAAAATTTCATTTTCTGTCTAGCTTCATAATCTAAAGGCGACTACCTCGTTGGTTGACTGGTTACAAGCGCGACTGCAGATCGAGTTGTCCTGGGTTCTATTCCCAGGTCAGGTGCTATCAGATTTTTCTAATTTAAGTTTTCTGGTAGTGACTCGGAATCTAGAATTGTGCCCGGTGTATGGCAATAGGATCACCACCTATTCCATGGGACTTAATGTAACTGGTGAAACATGGGAGTGTACTCCATTCCTCTGCCTACCCCTTTATAGTTCACTTTCCACAATGTGAATTGGTGTTGATTTTATAAAACCCCATATAATTCTTATTGCCTGATTTTGGACTCTATCAAGCTTCACATGGTGATATTTTGCTCTATTATCATAGAAAAACTGCCAAAATCCATAAGACTTCTAAAATCACTCCGTATAAAACAAACAAAATTAGAATCATATGACTATACAACATAGAGCAATTTAACATTATGTTTAGTATTTAGCATGTAATACCTTCCTTAAATACTATAAGAGTGCAACATTTATAAATAAATTAACCTCAAACTTCCACACAACTGATTGGTAATTATTTAGATGTTTCCTGAAAAGAAGAAAAACTTCATAACTGTAAATAACCAAATTTTAATATTATGTTTCATATAGTTACCAAAATTAACAAATTGTTAGTCTACATAATTTAAGATGAAAAACATTTATACATCTATCTGGCTTTTCTTAATGTATGCCTCTATACTCCAGATGACATATAAGTCTATAGTTGAAAAATATCTGGTTGTTCTTGTAGATAATATTTTACAAATATCAAAGAAAGGTGATTAAATGCTTTGTAAAAGCTTAGTATGACAAATAAATAATCTATTCAATTTAAAACATTTAAAAAGATAACCTCTAGACATTGATCGAGATATGATGAAAGTCAAGTCAACATTTTAATGAGAATGAGATTATAGTCAAGAGAACAAGAGAAAACTGCTGGACACTGGCCTCTTAAATACCACACCATTGAGTTTGATCCTCTACACTTATCAGTCTATATCTAAACACTGCCAGTTATTTTGTGTATGTTTACTATCAGCTATGGTGTGTTACTCTATGAAGCTGGAAATAATCCTATGCAACCTTTGACAGGCTGTTGTCTGTACTCTAGAACAGAAACTCTGACCAGAATTTACATCTACAATACCACAACACCTGAAGATTGAAGTCTTTTAAAGAATACACCCTGCCTGTTATGACATGAAGTTGAGGTAGTCACAGTGCATGAACATATACAGTACTCCAATTAAAGGTTGTGTTATGGAGAGAGCCATGTTTGAAGTCTCTCTGGAGGAGTGAATCCAAAATGAGGTGATCCAACAGAGAACCAAATTTATCAAAATAGCTTAACAAATTAAATTTGAAATGGCATTTGTCCTGACACATCTGTCATAGAACCATATTGGTGTAGACATGGTCAGAAGACAGACATACATATTTGGACTCATGAAAATTTGTATGTATAAGCCATTTAGTGTGGTAGATGAGCTACCAGAACTATTATCAACTTGGAACTTGACCACTTGCAACTGCAGCTTTGTTGAGAAGTTTAAAACATTATTCCTAACATATGGTTCCCATATAACAGTTACTGATGCTTTTTGTGGTGAAGTACACACACATTAAACAGTACAAAGTGCATATTTGATAATGTTTCTATTTACTAGTTTTATTGGTGATGCAGATTATTTAATATTACAATAAAAAAACTGCAAGTTGCATTAGCTACAGTATTGCAACCCCGGCTTTAAATTGTCTTCAAGGCAATCCCTTGAGGCATAATGTGGACTGTCAGACCCTATGAATTCTATGTTGTAACTGTTTGGCATTTTTGTAGGTAAAAAGTTCTAGGAAAGTCAGGAAAAAAAATCATGCAGCTGTCTTCATTTTAGTGTTTATATTGCAAATTTTTACAACTAAATAGAAACTACACTTAATCTATGACTAATTTTAGATATATCCCCACTATGTTTAATTTATAAATTTGTAGTAAATTTATTAAAATCACATGTTAGTTAAGTAATTTGTCCAATAGTAGCTCGGTTTCATCGAGGCCTTTTGAATTCTCCGGATTCTTCAGATGAACCTTGGACAAATAATAATATATTATTACCTGATATAACATAGAAACATTATGATAATTTTATATGAGTAGTTTTTAATACCTTAGATAGGCATATCTGAACCTCACATAATGACAGTTTTGTGACAGCAGTATCTAAAAATTATCATGTAATGTTTCTATAAAATTCCATAGCCATTTAATAACTATATTTAATATGATACTAGAAATGAACACACTGAAATGTATGTTTTGTTATATTTTATGCTGCTCGCCATCTTGCCCCTGAGAAGGAATGGTCCCAAATTCATTTATATCAGTTCGTTAAACCTATTTAGTCTAATCCAGACTTGTAAACATGAGCCTCGGCAGCTATCATATCTAACAGTAGTTTCAAGATAGTCGGAGAACATAGTGATGTTCTGGAAGAACTGACTGACTGAAGAAAATACTGGAAGTGTCCAGTGAGCGATAATTCAGTCTTAATTTACTATGTTTACTTAAGGAACACACACACAAGCTATATTCTTTGCTTGTGTAAGTAATAACTCGTGCATAGATATTGAGTTTGTTGAATGGCTGATGTGAGGAGGCACGCTCTCACCCTGCGTGCGGTGGCAGAAGCGGCCCCGCCAGCCGTGCTCGCACACGCACGCGCCGCCGCGGCACGCGCCGTGCCGGCAGCCGCGCGCGCACTCCGCCCCGCGCCGCCCCACCTCGCAGTGGTTGCCGCCCAGCCCCGCGGGGCAGCGGCACTTGTTCACTCCCTTGCAGCGACCGCCGTTCAGACACGGAATCACGCATTTTGCTAAACAACAAAAACATACATTTTATTACAATTATTACATCATCATATTCGCATTATTCGCAGGGGCTCCATATAATATATAACATTGACACTGATGTATATGTAAACTTAAACTAAATATGACTTGTACAATTTCATGTTTACAGAATAGATATTGCATGTTAGATACTTACAAAACTCACAACGAAGACCGTAAAAGCCTTTTGAACATTCACAGGTGTCCTTCTGTATGCATTTGCCTCCGTTCAAACACTTTTGGGAACATATCCCTGAAAGAAATCAAATAGGTTGTAATATTTATTTAGAGAAATAACTAAAAATTATTGTGATATTTCCAGTTAAAAATGTTCCGCCCGACACCATTTCTACAACATGCAAGGAAGGCTCACTCGGCAACGTGGCAGAAAAATCCCCATGTAAGTTAATCATATCATTTGATTTTGTTCGATACGTTTAAAAAACAACTTATACACTCGAAACTATAGCAATCTTAATTTTCCTTTTTCCATTCAGTGTTCGTTAAACAGTCATGTTCATAAAACAAAAATGGTAACTTTATACACATAGAGTTACTTCACACTAGTTCTTTCACACTAGCCCAGTCGCAACAGAATGTTTGGCCTGAAAGAAGCCTGTCCACGGTTATATTTCGTGTCAAACTATGTTATCATAGTTAAAGCAGTGGTAGCCTAGTGGTTAAGAATTCAGCCTCTCATTCCGGGGGTCCTGGGTTCAAATCCATAGCGCGCACCTCTTTATAAAAGTGCGTTTTAAATTTAAATATCACTTGCTAACGGTGAAGGAAAACATCGTGAGGAAA
>DWME01007912.1:0-12175 GCA_018244795.1 Parelbella ahira ahira
CACTCGACCCGGGATTTAAACCCAGGACCTCCCGATCAGCAGTCGCGCTTGCAACCACTCGACCAACGAGGCAGTCATAAATGTATGGTTAGGGTATATAGTTTTATTTCTGTATAATCTGTCCTGAAAAACTCATATGTGATGAAAATTTGCAGGCGATACTGTAAGTCTAAAAAATATATTATTTTATAAAATTTATTATAATTATTACGTTACTATATTATAAAAAAATCGATTTGTACCTGAAGAAAAGTTGTGTATTTTATTGGTATTTAAATTATTGTAAGGTTATACACCTAAAACAATTGCTAAATGGTTTTAGAAAAAATAATAATATTATAGGTATCTGTTGCACGCTACAATGGTTAAACCGAGATCAACACGTCATGTTTTTGATCGTTCGACACTAAAATTTGATGATCGGATCGAACACGTAAACAAAAATATTCAATGTAAACTGTAGATAAAAGTTTCCGATTAAAATTAATCATCAGTGGTGTCAGAACAGTTGTACTTGAAATGTAACAAAATATTCATTACCTTAAAGATATGTGGGAACTAAAAATAAATTCTAGCAAGAAATGTGACACGTACCTACCGAAAAAATGTACAAATAGTGTACGGAATACGCCAACACTTTTTGTCCTTGTATTATAAAGACAATGATCGCCATAAATTTATCATTAACACATATCAACACACTAAGTTGAAACAAAAAATTGGGTACATTTGCTTCAGATGGAAATTTACGGAAACGTATACCTACCGTACCGAAATGTATAACGTACCAGAATTTATAATATACCGGAACATATACAGTACCGGAATTTATAACATACTAAAATGCATGCTGTACCGGTATGTATAACAAAGCGAAATTTATACGGTACGGTAATATAGGTAACGCGGTGATAGTTGCAAAGTGGTAAAATAAAACGGGAGCATAATAGTGAGCGGGTACTGACTGTCCTCGACGCACATCTGCCCGTCGGGTAGCAGGCGCAGGCCGCTGGGGCAGGCGCAGGCGACACGCGGCGCGCGCGGCCCGCGGCGCGGCGCCGGCAGGCACAGGTGCGAGCAGTGCCCGTTCACCGCCGCGCAGTAGTTCACGCCGTCCGGCTGCCGGTACGGGTGGTACACGTGGATCACCATCGGGTTCTGCAGCTGCGCACCGCAAACATCACACGTTAAATGATTGTTATAATCGATTAATCGGCAAAATTGTTTTGTATATTCCAAAAAGACTGCGAAGAAGTTCTTTGTAAGTCACCGATATTTATACACATAATAAAAATTGTATTAGGACATAAACGAAGAGCAGCATTGTATGTGTCTCCCAAAACATTATAACTGCAACCCGAAATATTTAAATATATGTACTTATATTGAATTTTGCACAAAAAAATATTGAAAAATGTTCTAGATTGCAACAGAATACAAAGAGGTATACTTTATGCCGGCATTAAACAACTAGGGATCAGCTAATAAATAAAGATTTATCAAATAACTAATTAACAATAACTTGCAATAAATTATTGGTTACACTCATTCTTATTCAATACGTTAAATTCATAAGTACCTCCATGAACAAACGTTAATTAATTACTCAAATTACCGCTTGGCGGCGCCTCTTTCTTTATACATATGAGGAATAGTAGTCGACAGTCTGTATTATCACGTTTCATTTACAAAAACTGAACCAATCTACCTTAACCAATTTATCAAAACTATCATCTCATTAACAAAAAATATCTAATGCACATCACGTGAAGATCATCAGCATCAAATATTAACAAATTAAATCAATGTCTGGCAGCCTTTAGACTAAAGCGATTTTTATAAAATAGTCGCAAAATTCTACTTACAGTGTGTGTAGAAGTGATAGCCGTGACGTCCTTGCCATTGAACTTGTTTGCTCGGTATACTGCGGTTTTGTCCCAGTCGGTCCAGTACACCCAGTCCTCGAACGTCGTGATGGAGAACGGGTGCCGCAGCACGTCCGTGGAGTAGAGAACCAGGCGGCGACCGGAGCCGTCGTAGTTGCATGAGGAGATCGTGTTCATTTTTGCATCCACCTGATAAGGGATGAAACCGAATTAGAGTTTGTACCGTTTTGTGAGAGTAAGTTTTTTTTTTGTGTGTGTGTGTGTTTGTTTTGTGTGTAAATTTCAGATACTAAATGAGAAAAATACAGATGCTAATGAAGATTGAGCATGAATTTTATTGGTCTCCACAGAACATGTATTGAACAAAATTGTATTGAAATATATAATGATTGAGTGACTAATTTTTTTAATTAGTGTATTATTCTGTGTACAGTGAGTCAAGACTGCTGTATATTCCTGTAAAGTTATGTAAAATTGGTAATCTTATCATAAAAAATCGGATTTTTAAATAGATACAATTATGATCGTTTCTGATGTAAAAAAATTAAAAAAAATTACATTCTTGCGCAATTTAAAACTTAAATTTCCCTTTCTCATTCTTTACAACTATCCCACTCTATTAATGTTTTTAATTTTTTTTCCAGATTAAGTAATATTTTAATTGGGGTTGGAAACAGGCGTGTGTCGCAGTGTGCGGATGGAGTGCGGGTGGTGTGTGGTGCGTGTTGTGTGGAGCGTGAGCGCGCACCCAGTAGAGGCGGCGGCGCACGAGGTCGAGCGTGAGGCCGTTGGGCCACTTGACGTCGTAGGCCACGACGGGCTCGCGCGCCGACCCGTCCATGCCGGCGCGCTCGATGCGCGGCGCCTGCCCCCAGTCCGTCCAGTACATCCACCTGCCGCACCACCACACCACCACACCTCGCCATTATATTACATCATAACATACCACAACCACTTTATTCCTACTAACATACCTTACCACATTTATACACAGGAGTTTTCTCTCGCGATGAGAACGGTTAATATGCTACAATGATATCGTTTTCGTTTCGAAATATGACCACTTCCCAACTTCGTCAACTTGCCACTAGATGGCGTGTTAACACTATTACATAATATTGCCCTCAATAAATTGACAAAAAAAATTTAAAATAGCGTTACTTCTATTTCGCAATAAATAAATGATTTAAGTTCCATGTGGCGTATTTGTCATAATGATAATAGAATTCGCTACTTCCACAATTTAAACTCGACCACTGTCTACTGAAAGTATTCCCACATATAACTTAAACATATTTAAAATGTATTTACCCGTCTAAAGGATTCAACGCGATCGCACGGGGTTCCTCCAAGCGGTCGCGGATAAGAATCTTTCTCATGTTACCCTGCAAGTCTGACAGCTCTATATGGTTCTTTCCGGTGTCGGTCCAGTAGAGGTGATTGTAGATCCAGTCCACGGCCAAGCCATCAGATGTAATCAACTGATCGCCTATCACGACTGTGCGTTGGCTGCCCTCGTCTATTGGTGCTCTGGGGAATACAAAACATGATAATCCATCCACATTTTAAACAGGAAGGTGTAGAGAAGTAGAGTTTCAAAACTGTACTCGCATATGTATATTTAGTACAAATGTGTATAGTACAAATGGTCATGAAAAATTTCAGTAAAAAGATAGTTTGCTTATGTTACTATACTATTTTAAATTTGAACAAAATGAACACTTTTTTAGACTAACTGTACCAGACTATACAAAGGTGAATATTTCTTCAGAAAGAATAAGAATTTGAATTTTTTTTTAATAAGAATTTGATTGATTTTATGATTTATTCGCCTCGCGAAAATGAATGAAACGAGAATAGAGGCCTCACTTATAAATCTTCTCATCGGTGACATCGCTCCAGAATATCATGCCAGTTCTGAACACGTAGTCGAGCGCGGTGGCCGACTTGGTGTCGTTGACTATCGCGACCATCTCGTGGTGGTCGAGGCTTATCTTGCGAATGTCAAAGCGCCGGGCGAAGAGCAGCGAGGGGTGGCCTTCCGTGGCCTTGCACCTGGTGCGGTCGCGGGGGTCCCTCGCGTAGCCCTCGTGGCACTCGCACTTGAAAGTGCCCTTCTCGTTGATGCACAGCTGCGAGCAGGCGCCTGGGTCCGCGCATTCGTCGACATCTGGAACATATTTCATTATTAGTTATACGAATTATAGTCATTACAACTTACGTTACACACATATCTCTACACCAGGTCCTTACAGGATAGGCGGGGTAGGTATGGTATGTGTAACATGAGTGAATAATTTAAAATATTAAGTTTTTAGGAACGTATTATTTATATAGCGCTTAATTAACACTTGTTAAGACAGATATTCCATATGTAGTAACAGACTCGTGGGCCAGCATCGGTCGTATTCAATGAGAACATTGGGAATTGCCAATGTACGACCTGATGAAGACATCGTCTCAACGTCTTCTTAAGGTGTAACATTTATATACGAACGAATAACATAACATTTTGTAATTGACAAAAAACCTTTTAAACAATACCAAACTGACGTGTTTTGATATAAAATCTAATAACACCACACTATTGTTTAACATGTGTTTTTTGTTCTGTAATCAATAATTAATAAATATTATTAATATTAGTACTCACCATCACAAGTCCGGTTATCGATGAGCTTGTACCCCTTCTCACATTCGCAGTAGTACCCGATGGGAGTGTCGACACACTTCTGTGTGCAGCCGCCGTTGTTCCGCGCGCACTCGTCCTCGCCGCACAGGTCGCGCGGCTCGTCCTCGAAGTTGGGGCAGTCCGGGTGTTTGTCGCACAACTTCGACAACGGGATGCACATGCCCTCCCCACAGTCGAACTCCGTCTTCTTATCGCACATCGTTTTCGGTCGAGCTGCAAACATGTTAACAATGATTACTTTGAAGGGAGAAAGAGATACCTTTTTTCAAACTGATTTTTAAAACCTTGTCATTTTGATGGGAGACTTGTGTCTAGAGTGGACGTTGAAAGAGTTGTCGATGATGATATAAAATACATTAGTGGTGCCATTCGAAAAATAAGTATTACATAAACATTGTATAAGCTATCAAATTAATGACCCTGTATTAAAGTCTATTATCTCTAAGTTTTTGTTGGTAACTGGTGATAACAAAACAATGAATCACAATTTTATTGATTATCAATACATTAAACTAAAGTACTAATAATGATAATGATAATTTACATTACGATCAACTCGAAAGCTAATAATGATAAATTAAATTAAATGCTGACAGGAAAAGTAAATCTTGATGGATTTCTACTGATAGCAAAAATAGAGTTACAATGTGTCCACGCGCTGAACTTATGGGAAATAATCAATAACTGCAAATTACCTACAATACGATTATAAAAGATGACGATAACACAATAACTATCGCATCGCACCATCTGCAAAAAACGGAGCAATCTCGGGAAATTATTTAATAGATACGTATGTTTAAAAAGATAAACGTTGTTTAAAACGTATATAACAATTTAGGATGCACGATATGAATGAATGAAAAAGCTAAAGAACGATTGAATGAACGACATAGATATAAATATGCACCTAATTTTAACGGATCTGTATAAAATTACTTTAATATACAAAGATACGGACGGCGAAAAAACACTACTAATAAGATTATACTGTTTGTTATAAAGAAAGGGTTTAATTCGTCGCATAACCTTTTATCCCTTCTGTTGATACGATAACAAAACTTGGCTAGTTTCTAACCACCGTCGTTATAATGTTCAACGCTGCTCCAGCTCGATGTCAAGTAACTGTTATTAAACGGCGCAGAGCATGCAATTTTGGTGATATACCGCAGTTCAGAAACGCTCTTTTGGAGATTTTCCTTAATTAAAATCCTGTATCCTTTTATAAGTATACAATAACCTGCCCTTAACTGTAAGTCACTAACTTTAGTAATTAAAATAAGGGTCTCAGGTCGCATCCATAAATATATGACGGCTTTACACTTTTCTTACCTGTATGTATTTGTATATGTACCTATGTAATTTTAACTTTAACTTAGTATATATTGCCAGGATTTGTGGCATGTTTATAATTTTTTACCTCTATCATAATTCCCTACTTCTTTATATCTGTTTTTTTTTTTAACTAAATGTTTTCTTACTTTTCTGTTTCTTATAATTTTGCCGTCTTTAATGTCTCTGTTTCACCTGGCAAACAATGCTTTTAGCATTAACTCAGTTTTCCACATATTTATATATGTAATAAAGAAAAAAAAATAAAAGATAAACGTACAAATATGAGTACCTATTACATATTTTACAATTGTTGAATATATCGTACATGGACTCGAATCGCGTTATTTGATCGAAATCAAGCCTGAACTATCTCATACCTACTACATATGTACATAGTGTAATGATTAAGATTTTATCAAAATAATGCCTAGCACTAATGTATTTCGGTCAACAACACCTGTATACCTACAGACTAGCAGCTGACGGAAGATCAACAAAATAATTTTTTTTAGAAAATCATTTTTTCATTTGACATATATAGAGAAAATAAATAATATCATTTTAATTAATTGCAATTAAATAAATTTTTAGCACTATTTTCCTTTTTTTTTCGTATTATAATGAGAGGGCCATAGTTTGCCAAGCCGGCGAAGAGCGCTTTGGCAGACTTCACACGCCTTAGAGAATTTTTTGCAAGCTCTAAGATGTGCAGGTATTTTCGCGATGTCCTCTTTCACTGTTATAGCAAGTGATATTTAATGTAAACTCTACGACTATATTAGATAATAGCAAAACTTGGGTGGTTATATTGTTGTTCAAGAACACTGTCACAGCTTGAAGCCACGGAACTTGTTACATTGTGTGGGAACAGAGAATGCAATTTTGAAGACATATTGTCGCGCAGTGTACTCCTTTGTTGTTGTATGATCATCCTTCGCGTTTCATACATCATAGCTCTATACTATAATAATACTCCAAGAAATTCTTCTCGACCTAAATACCTGTCTATTTATACCTGTACAGACTGTGTCGAAGAGTTTAAGTTAAATTGACGATTACGAAAAATGATTAAAACATATATTCATATTATATATCAATGGCGTTTGGTACACTAATCTTCTTTAAATGTCGAGATTCGTAACTCTAGTTTATATATTTAAAACTATGAAAGTTTTAATATCATGCCGTTTATGGTTTGCAGAGTACAGCTTCGCGCATCGCCTGTACCTGTCGGCGGCCACGGCATATAGCTGTGCTAAGATGAGCCGGTCGCTAGTGTCACCTGTCGTCTAGCGGGGTGTACCATGTGCTAGTGAGGAAGGCTTGGATCCTAAGATTGTACTTGGAGCATTAGAGAACGCCTGTATAAAAAACAAAATGAGACAAAACCTACTGCAGTTGACTTCGTCGCTGCCGTCCGGACAGTCCTTGTCGCCGTTGCAGTAGAGCGCGCCGGGGATGCAGCTGTGGTCTTTGCACTGAAACTGGTCGAGGCGGCATGTGACGTTGCCGCGGCAGATGTCCGGCGACTCGTCCCCGCCGTCGGGGCAGTCGCGGTCGCCGTCGCACACCCACGCGCGGTGCACGCACGTGATGCGGTCGCGGCACTCGAACTCCGTCGCGATACAGGGTGATGTCATTTTTGGTGTCGTCGCGCAACCCTGAAAAAATTCGAAATGTTGGTGGATATTAAATTTTGCACCAATTATCATCGTCGTCTTACATATCGTTCCACTGTTAGACGTGTCTGCTCTCAAATGTCTGTCTGCCACATTGGTCAGGTGCGGATTAGCAAACTTCACACGCCTTAATTAACATTATGAAGAATAATAAAACCACAAGGTTCTTTGAATCATTAGGCGAGCACTACTACCTGCATCAAAAATGTAAGTTTTTCAAATTCGGATATCAAAGCCGCTTTCAATGTTGCAATAGTTGCAAAGCGGAGCTTTGATGGGTTTGATAGGTACGAGTAGAATCACTAAGCTACATACCTATATTCGAAATACGCTCTGTGTAGTGACGTAAATGACTTCATCGCTTTGATTTAACAGCAGAGAAATGACGTCACTTGCATTATATATTTGGTGATGTAAGTCGATGAGATACTTTGTTCACTTACAATAAGATGGGCAGCATGTCTGTCTATAAGAACAAGATTTAACATGAACAAGACTTGTCTATATGAACAAGATATCAACTTGTTTTCCGTGTTTTCCAGTGTAGCCGTGACATCAACAACAAAAGTGGTTTAAAATTCAGCTCCTCACATTGGCGGTGCTGGGTTCTGCGTTTTAGCATTGAACATCAATTGCTATAACAGTGAAGGAAGATATCGAAACAAACCTGCACACATTGAGTTCTTCAAAAAGAAATTGTTCTCTAAGGTGTGTGAAGTTACAACCAACCCGCATTTAGCCAATAAGGCACACTAGAGCCTTAACCTTCTAATTATGAGAGTAGACCAGTGTTCCAACAGAGGAACGATGAAAGAGCCGAAAAAAATCTATTTTTTCCACAAATTTGACATAATGTAAAAAATTTCATGTTATTAATTTCACGTTGTTAATTAATTTTCATTGCTATATATAAATTTCAAACAAACCCTCTACGCCGCTGCCCACTCGAAAGTACGTTACGTGGGAGGGTTGACTCGTTCGAAATTTAAATGAAATATGAAAAATGTGTCTCTCTACTTGAAGTTTAATTAATGTATCACCAATTAATCAAGTCGCTGCAGAGTACGTGTAACCCGTGTGCGGAGACTTGACCTGCGCGCCGACGTCATAGAAGCGTGTACGTGCCGTGGGAAAAACAATCTATTTCCAGATCTTTTAATACTCTTAAAGATTATTAGTGCTAATACAATGTTATTTAAATTGAAATAGGAGGATATTTATTCATCAATACATTACATACCTATACATATATAGCATATCGTCTCAACTTATCGCAAAGGACTTACATATGACGATAATAATATAATAAGGGATACAAATTATTGTACATTATTATTATCAAATAATAACCGTCGACTAGAACAACAATATAAATAATGAACACTGATTAATGTATCGGCAAACAGTGTGTAATGCAATGCATTAATATGATAGCTGTAATAACCAAATGATAATAATACTCGATAACAACTTAGCCGTTAGTTTCTGAGCTGTTTGGTCATATTGGAGCTTATTATTAATGGCAACCGTAATCATGGCGAACAGCTATTACGAGAACGTTACACAACCCTGGTTTGATCTGTGCTTTACTTAGTGTTGCACAACTAGGGCGCTACGCACTATCCGTGGTATGCTATTATTTGCATAATCCGCGCAATTACGGTGTATTGACAAACACTTGCGTTTGTACTGTTTGATTTTAATACTTGCAAAGTTATGTAGTAGACTAAAAATAGACTACCGTCTTTCTCATAATTTCATAATGTTTCCGCATTTTTCTAATATAAATACCAATATTTTAAGACCATATCTTTGTTTGGTTACGTAATGTTATTTTCTTTATACCGAATAGTGTAAGCGTCATCATAATTATGTAACTTAATATAAATTGCAAAATTGTAGATTGTTACTAAATGTGTTAATATCTTCTGATTATAGCAAAATGTTTATAAAAACACTAACTTGCCAAGACCTTAATACACATACACACATGTACAAATATACGAGTTGCCAAATATATAAAATTAAATACTCACTTTTTCATCACTGCCGTCGGGGCAATCGATGTCGCCATCGCATCTCCATCTCGCGGAGACGCAGTGCCCGTCCGCACAAGAGAAGTGGGAGTGGGGCTGGCAGGTGGGTGCAGGACATTTCACTTCGTCGGTACCATCACCGCAATCATCATCACCGTCGCAAACCCATCGCCGCTGGATGCACTTGCCATTCCCACACGTGAACTCGTCCGACCGACATGTCTCATCTGTTATAAGTCATATAGATTTACAGACACAATTCTTTGATATAATCAGATATCATGCATGATTGTCTGAACCCAGTGCCATTAAATAATATGGAGGAAAGGATAGATGAGGAGTAAGAAATGGGTTATCCTCTAACAAATAATTGTTAGCACAAAATGTAAAATGGAAAATACGTTTCAGCTAACCACGAGCGGTACAGGAATGTGAATGAAATTTTTAATTCGCACAAAGAGCAAGACTAATTTGAGAAGAGCTGTTAAAAGAACACGGACATTATTAAAAATTCACAGTCACGCTTTTTAAGTGGCCAAGTAATGAAACAGACAAAAAGAGTACCCGGTCCGGGGAAAGTAAAGAGAGAACACAAGAGAGAGAATGGTCTCAATATTGTCGGAGTGCATCATTAAAACGGTCGGTTATTAATTTCAATCCACTTAAATTCCAGCAAATCTCTTTAGAACCCTACACATTTCGTTCTGCTCGAGAGAAATCATGCTCCAGTCTCTAATGCTGGATGCTTCGCGTAATTAAATTCTTTGTTAGAACAAGCTGCCACATCTAGCCGTGTTCATAGCTATCTTTTTACATTTCGTTCCCAACTTTACGGTTGTAAGATAAAATAAATTTGGATACAAATGAGATTAAACAACTACGTTGTCGGGTCGAAACTTTTACACAGCTTGGATTTTAGTCGAAAGACTGTGAAATTAATATACAATTGTAAAATACTGCATATTGTCTTACAACATCGTATCCCCGACAAGTACTTTTCTTTTGGTTTTAGAATTGTCAAGGACGTGATGGCGAAGAGATTTCATGAGCATTGCTTCTGAAGAATATACCGGTCTTTCTTCACTTTACAAAGTGGAATACGGAATATTTAAATGAACACTGGTTACGTAAGGGTGTTGAAGCGTTCACGCAGTATCATCATTCACGGCTCAGGGTGGGTCCGGTGCGGGAGATAAGAATTTATAGACGGATGAGCGGGGTGTTGATAGAATACGGCGGGCCGGGGGTGGCACCCCAATGATTGATTGATACCTTCATGCTGCAAACGAATAGTTAAGCATCGACGCCATCTTGGTCGCTACTGAAGTAAACACTGTCACGGACGATGGATAGTTTAAAAAGGTTGTGGTGCTTCTATTGGTCCCGAGATAATTTTCCACTCCACTACATCGTATATTCACTTGAACATTATTACATTACTCCTGTATGATGTACATTAATAAATGAATGACTCGATTACTTCGAAGGCACTAATTTAATGAATCTATAATTGTGATTAAGGAAGCGGATAATTGACTTGGGAGTCCCTCTAAACATTAAATTCTAATTATAAATAAATGATGCGCTTATAATTGACAGTTATAAGAGTAGATAAAGGTAATTTATAAAAAAAAAAACATTCATTTCTATGATTGATGCACTAGTTTAATATAGCATTCAAGGTAGAAAATTTTAATAAATCAATATCATACGAACCTCGGAGGCTTCGCGCTTGTTAATTACACCAACTCGGAAACCAATTGAGACATTAACGGCGAAATGGTTTCGTGAATCGACAATGAATGTGAATTTTCAATGCGTACATTAAGAATTTTGTATTGTAACATTAATTCATCACGCACAATGAAAATAGCAACTCTTAATAAGACCACTGAAAAGCTATATTATTATGAATTCTGAACCAATTACACGAGCGAGATGTAAAATGCGCAAGTCATTACTCATTCGATGACAATATATGGAAATGTATCGAAATGTTCCAGAAAAGAGCATCGAATAAATAAAATGAATGTTCAAGCAAGTTTCTGGAAGCTTAAAAATACCAAAGTAAGGCTAGGCGACATGTCAATGGAGAAACCCTTACTGCATGCTTTCTCATCGGATCCATCGGAACAATCTGGGTTGTCGTCGCACATCCACGTGAGTGGCACACATTCACCCGGCTTCCCGCGGCAAGTGAACTCTTCAGGGCCGCACGTCTCCACTTCTGTCAACCCAAGTCATGCACATGCTGAATACCATGATAATATTATGGTCGTGGCGAAATTCAATAACGTCGAAATAAATGACACCTGTATGTGGATGAAATTCATAAACTGCATAACTGAATAAATGATAATTCGGTAACAATACTTACAACTTCTCCGTAATATATCTATGCAATACGAAAGCGATTGAAAAACGCTTCAGATTAGACTAAATTTGTTATTCAGAAATCAGAGCCTAAATAGTTTGATAGACAGCAACAGCCAAAACTGTTTGTGTGGCACCCCCCAAACGATGGACCACCTCAAATCGTGCCCTGCG
>DWME01007913.1:0-12174 GCA_018244795.1 Parelbella ahira ahira
GTCCAAGCAGGCGGCCATCGCTGCAATAAAGGTATTAATTTTAATAATTCTTATGAAGCAAGTTTTATAGAAAATAAATATATCTTATGATTTGGTAATAATTTGTCACATATATGAATTGAGGCAAGGCCATGTATGTTCATTAGATAGAGAATAATTTAACTGTAATGTTAAAGGGTATTTGGTGGTTAGAACCTCACATTAGCCACAGCAAGTAACTGTTTGACGGTAACTTAGATTTTGACTTTTACAAAATGTTGACAATTTTTAACCTTATACTGTGATTCAATTAACTGAGTTTTATTATATCGTCACGCCAGGCCCCTCACGGGATATATTAGGGCGCGCTGACACACACCTAACGCTCTTCTTTCAAATTCATCACTTTTTTCATACATTAGACATTTAATAAATATAATCTATACGTTTACACAATTTGTTTACTTCCTTCTATGTATCATGAGTGAAACTCGCCAAACTAATCTGATAAAATAACGAAAAAATTCCAGTCACTACACCATAGTCAGACGATGGAGGGCTGCTCAGCGCCTCTGGTTGTGAAATTCGCGGACACGCAGAAGGAAAAGGAACAGAAAAAGATGCAAGCGATGCAAGCAAGCCTCTGGGGATTGACGACACCCGCAGTGACGCCGACAGCGTACCTGGCATCGGAAGCCGCGCTATCACCAGCGACGCAGCTGCAATTATTGCAGCAGTTGCAAGCGGTTGGACTGCAACAGCAACTGTTACAAGGACAAGGATCGACACTGCTACAAGGTGAGCTAAAGTCTTAACAACTTATGACGATCTTACAAAATACCTCATCAATCTCAACAACAACGTGAAGGGTCTAAAAATATTTTATTTTTTGTGTTTATATTCCAATGGCAATTCTACTTTGTTCACAAAAGACATTTGGATGAAATGATATGAAAATCGGATTTAGAGTATTTTAAATCTGTCATTTTTATGAAAATGTAAACGTGACTTGTTTGTATGTACTCCCTAAGGAGCGACGAATGAACAAAATGAAACGAAATAATCAATTTGAACGTTCGTCGTAATTTCGTTCAGTGTTTGAAGAATTTTTTTGTTCGTTATACAATTTTTTTCCAATAGCATTCCCAACGACTCGAACTCTTGTATCTGTAACACGGAAAAACAATTGTACTAATTTACGTTCTTTTGGTAATTGGAAACGAAATTACGACTAATTACGTATTCAATTAGAGGCAGCCGTTTTATTATCCCCTATTTAAAATACTATTGCTTCTCGTTGAGTTTCGTTTACTTCGGCCATGGGAGCTTGTGGATTTTTAGATTTAGTCCACACTCCATTTCTCTACTGGAACGATTCCACACTCCATGTCTCTACTGGAAATTCTAAATTACAAAAATCCAACAGTTAGTACCCGACCTGGGATTTGAACCCAGGACCTCGCGATCGTCAGTCGCGCTTGCGACCGCTCGACCAACGTGGCAGTCAATGTGTTATATCTTATGTACTATTATTTTATAAAGTGTACGTAGTTAGCTGCTTCGTATGTTTTTGTTATCACCTCCCTTTTTCCTTTATAAATTTTGTGACGTCAACCCTTTTTGTTTTGTTCCGTATTTTTGGTTTAATTTGCGCTCTCTGATGTCCTCTTAGGTGTTAACTATCAGGATATCGGTTTCAATGGCGCAGGCCTTAGCGGGGGCGCCGTGAGTGGTGTGACGGGGGTCGGGAATATCGGAGGGGGTGCGGCGGATCAACTCCAAGGGCTGTTGGCACCCGTTTCCGTACAGAACCTGGCTGCATTAGCTGCCATGACGCAACCCCCCGTTGTGACTCAAGCAGCCCAGATGGCACCCGCAGCGGCCCCGCAAGCAGCTGCTCCTCAATTATGTAAGTATATATTGTTATACTTAGTTAAATACTACTGTATTATCAGTTTTAATGCTTCAATCCTTTAGTCCACAACGCGTTTATAATATAATACAGTAAAATCAAAAAGTTACTTTGAAGATTCGAACCAGAATCGACCAGGCTTTATAACAAGTTGTTAATAAATTTGATCGAAAATTATAATTGTAAAAATCATATAATAAGAGAAGTAATTTTGCTGCCAAGCGGAATGAAATGCGCTATAAAATACATAGCGTTTTATACTTAATGAGGTCAAGATAATGTACCACTTAAAAATAGGTGAAAAGCCTTGTTGAATCTGTGGAAATATTCAGGCCGACTCAAGTATCCGGGTGCCAGCCTTAATTGACGTTTTTTGCGCCCCACCGCTGTCCCTTTCCCAAATTTAACCTCCGCAAGACAATTAAGGCTCTATAAATTCCGTCCTAATTGCTTTACCTGTCCAAATCTCTAATTGGAATGTGGCCACATCGCCTACACGGTGCTCGTGGTGCCATAATGATGTTTTTCGTCCGCAAACTTTTATCTTGCGTGAATAAAGTGGCTGAGAACTTCCATCTCATGTTAAGTGGCTACTCCTGTTCCTTGTAGATATCATATGCAACCTGAAGTTTACTTACGCGACAGTAGGAGTAAGGTTGGCGACAGGAGCGTTAGCGATCTACGATCTTTGAGATGGAATATATCAAAAACGAGTTACATATTTGTTTTACGACTATCAATGAACAGTACTTAAAAACCACGCAAGCTAGCTTTGATGTTATTATACTCGTAACAAGTTACCTACATATTGGGTTGTAAAAGAAATAAAGACATTTTTGTCCACAAACTTTCCTATTTCAGGTTGGACTTTTTTACGTTATTGAGAGCCTTAAAAACGTTAATTAACGATGACACTTTTTCACACTTCAGGTCTTCTCGGGAAGACTAACATCACAGGTAAAGAAAGTCGAAAGTGTGTGTTTTTATGGAATGACTTATATCTGTTGGTTCCTTAGATGAATGTAATAAATGAGATTGATACGCGTTAGATTACCAGGCTTTATAAAGCGAAGAAACCCAAAAAATATCCAAAAATAATATTGCTTACAACCATTGAGAAAAATGCCATACTTTAAAATTTAAAAATTAGACCACTTAGACTACGAATTCAGAAACATATGTATATATTTACTATGTAGTAAATTATTATAAGCACACTGTTAAGAAAAGGTTGACGTTATACTTTTCATTAATATGTTAAATTATTGGTGTACTCAATAAGTTGGTATAATTTAATAAGATTTTTTTTCGATAATTAACGCTGTTATTAACGTAATTTTTACGAGTATAATTAAATTTAATACCAAAGGGAAAAACGCAATTGTGCTTATTTTTCCTTTTAATCGGCTTATTGGTCTCATTTATTACAATGCTCTAGGAAAGCTTGGTTTGATATTTGTGCGGTATGGCATCGAATGTAGATCTGACGTTGCTTGACTAGCCTTTGTACAAACTCCGTACCCAAGCTAGGCTGAATGACGCCAATGTAACTTATGTTTTATAATCTGTGGCATTTCTATTATGCGTTATCTGTACTTTGTGATACTTTTTATTATTCTTTTAATATTCAAATAATGTTTATGTCACGCGTATCGCAAGCTTGATTTATTTTTTATTCGTTTTCTTTTTGGCTGGTAATAATGTGATTTTTTTACATTTTGTGAATAGACTTTGTTGTAGTTCAATTTAAAAAGTAAATTTCCGTGCATGGAAAATTAATATGCTTTTAACGTGTTGATACTTTAACCACTAACTATAGTAATGATTAATGAAAATTGGATTCCATAACAACTAACTCGTTCGAAGACACATAAATTTTAATGTATTGTCATTCATCCATTGATTTTAATTAAATTTGAAGAAAACATTATTATTAAAGTATAATTGTTAATTATTTTAATAATTAAAGCACAAGAAATACATACGAGAGGTTAATATGTTTGACAATATTGAACTAATAACTTTATGGAAGAATAAAACACTACTCTACGTAGGACAATCAAAAATATAGCCTCATATAATAATACAATACATAATTATTGCAAAGAAGATTAGGATTTTAAGTACACACACTATCAGAAATATATAAAAATGTTGTATTATAATTATTATTAAATTATATTTTATGCTTCTATTGTTATACAGTATGTAGTTTAGATGGATAGGTAAGTGTTTAAAATAATTTTTATTGGCAATTCGGTAGTAAGCGCTTAAATCACTAAGGAACGTACCTCCACAGATTCAAAATTGCAAATATCTGTCTATGAATTGTCTATGATTAGAATAACATGTTGAACCATAACTAAAAACATTTTTAAATCGTACGTACCCACAGTACTCTGTTTATTAACACGTGTTCAATGTTTTTGCATGAGAGTGCTAAAAACTTAATGTTTTCACAATAGATAAATATTTCGTGTATGTCGTGCTATGTTCTGATGTTCGAATAGTTGTTACATTTTGATGTGTTCTTGTTTTTCTGTTGGTCGGATGTCGGTGTGTGTTGTACTAATATCGAATCTAATGTTATATACTTATAATATACAAACGTATATTCGTTTTGAAGATTTAAAAAATTAGTATTGTGACGATCAACAAAGCAGATCGTTATTTAAGGTTTGACTTAAAATATTCATAACTAATTTAAGTTTTTCATATGTATTTACAAACATATTCAGGTTTCCAAATACCAACCTACTCGTTAATATGTTAACGTACATAAAATAAAAAATTAGGACTATTTTGAATTATTATTTTAAACTATTTTACTGTTGGTAGCTACCGGCATTACGTAAACAAATTATAATTCCAATAATTAAGTCGTACCCAATACCTAATGGTTTAAAAAACAATAGTACCTACCAATAATAGAAATTAAAAATGTAGTAGGTATACAATTTTTTTTTCAGTATCACTATTTTTTTTATTTCTTTGCATCTTTCAAAATACCTTCCTAAATTGGAATAAACAGTACATTTTTTTAGGACATCAGTATAAAATCAACAGTTTCCTATTTCAACGTAAGAGAAAAACATGATCTCAATACTTTCATTTAAGTTACAGATAAAATACACCTGTGTGCTTATAGGAGCGAAGATACAACCCATCAATATTTATAAGAAGATTTACACATTATCCGATCCGATATCGGTATCGCACACATACAAAAGAGTGAGCACACATACGTAGCGAGTTATATAGCACCCATGAAAACTTATTCGTACGATTTATCGTCGTGTTGAAATAACTCCTTTACAATCGCAGTTCCACCGTACAAAGGATTCACCCGCACTAAAAGGGCTCGAAGGGCACATTTCCCTAATACGGATTGACACGTGTCTGGATGCCACTTTTTATTCCACTAAGTCTCCCACTTTCACGAATACGATTCTATTATGAGCAGTCGTAAATCGGATAAGACATCTCTAGTTCACACATTCAATTGTAGGTATGATATGTATATGACCACATTACATTCCGTTCTTTTTGATTGAGAAAAATTTCATATGGAAAAGACACACTAAGAAACACTATTGAATTATCTTTTTAACAAAGTTAGACTTGAGAAATTTCGAACCAAACTTAACAATTTTCCATCTTTTTTAGTCCTTTATTTGTTATTAAAATAATAGTAAATAGGAAAATACACTGTTGGTTCTTAGGATTATCTTTCTAACAAACATAAACTCTCGAAGTCTTAAACGAAACTTTAAAAAATCCTTCTTTCTCATTCCAATATTTACTCATAAAAAAAACAATAACTAGGTAATTTTTTATTTTGATGTTGGTAACGCTACAATACACCCAATTGACGACGGTCGCGTACACTCCTATAGATGTTGTAACCTGGCAACATTTGCAGGGTCCACGGCCGAGCCGCTGAGCTCGGCATACGCGGCGCAGTTCGGCACGTTTGCGGCCGCGCCGCTCGGCTCCGTGCTCGGCTCGGCCGCGGCCGCGGCGGCGGGTAAACAGGTTGAAGGTGAGATATTATACTTTATTTCATACTAAAATATATAAATTTACATAATAATTGTATATGTATGTCATACTTACATTGTCGTAGCTATTTATTTACGTTAAGTATCAGTACAATGATTGTAGCATCTACTGTCTACCTACAAGTTTCCTTTTTTGCCACGCATTAAAGAACGATAGACTTAAAGAAAGAGCTGCTACTTATTTTAAGTTCAATATAGATACATACGAGTAGACTCGCCAAAACAACTTAAGACATAACATCATTTACTACAACCCAAGTTTTATACCTACTCAAATTATTTCATCATCAGCCTAAATCCACTGCTTAATTATTAAATTCCCTGGTCCATCCAATAACTGTTTGCCTTCTTGCATTTCCAGGTCCGGAAGGTGGCAACCTGTTCATCTACCACCTACCGCAGGAGTTCACGGACACGGACCTCGCGTCCACCTTCCTGCCGTTCGGCCACGTTATATCTGCCAAAGTGTTTATAGACAAACAGACGAACCTTTCAAAGTGCTTCGGCTTCGTCTCATACGACAACGCCGCCTCCGCGCAAGCCGCAATACAAGCCATGAACGGCTTTCAAATAGGTACAAAGAGACTCAAAGTTCAATTAAAACGATCCAAAGAACTGTCGAGACCGTACTAGAATATTCCAGAACTCGTTCCTAGTGAAAACAATTTAAAACGTAATGAAAAAAAAAAAACTAAAATAACAGAAAAACTATCGCAGAGGTTGTAAGTTTTTGAACGTTTGTTGTGATGTATCCGGTGCACTTGAACTGATGGTAGTTCGTAAGGTTCGTTCGAATATCGAATACGCGAGTCCACGTGCACAGTTGTTATCTAATAAGAATAAAGTTAAGGTTTGTGTCAAAGGATTTATCGTTTCCAAAGTATTCCCCAAATTTGTTTATTTACTTACATAACTATATTGTAATAATAATAGTAATTATTATTATTATATTATTGCTATTTAATTTTTTTGTAACAGATAAGTTTTAGTCACGTTATTAAGCATAAGTTTGATGCGTTTAGCGACCGTTGCGATTAATGAACGCCAAAGAGCCGGTACTGAATATAATTTTCGTTTCGGAACAGCGTGTTGTTTGTACGCATCGTATTGTGTCATACATACGAGTAAGTATATAATTACCTATATTGTAAAATATAAGAGAAATATTTTTGTCATCCGATGCTTGCGCAACCGTTTTTACCATAAGTATTGCTATTAGAAGTAATTGAATGATGCGTTTCATAGAACGTGTTGTTTTGTCATGTTTTGTTGTAATATATAAAAATCATTTGTGTTACCACTTGAGATAAACGACGTGGCCATTGTCAATAACAGTTTTTAATTTGTTCTTTGTTTAAAAATTATAATATGTATGTTAGATTAACGAAATGATCTCAACGTGATCAGTGTATTTGTTGTTTTTCCCACACTTTTTGTCAATATCGTACTTAAATGTTTTTTTTCTGTCTCTATAGGGCTAACGTAACATTTCAATTGTACAAATCGCCGTGTGATGATAAATTCTTTTCCTATACAACGCCCATTGGCTATTTTTATATTGTAATTAATGTGAATGAATTTACTAAACTGAAAGACGATTTTTTCAGTGTTATCAAAAATTCATGTGCTACTTATCGTTATTTAAGACAACTCGCGCCATTTCACGTGTGTGACGTACAAAAAAATCTTTATCATGATGTATTTATCAATTGATAAATTTACCATTTCTGCAGGTAGACTAACGATTTGAAATAATACTGCTCAAAGATTATATCACGCTGACTTTGCAAAGTCTGTATTGTGAGTATTTTTAAATCTCAATTCGAAAGCCGCCATTTTAACCGTTTTGATGAGTTGCATAGACAATACCACTGTGACTTTGACATCCTGAAATAAATATTTTAATACATTATATATATGTATTATTGACCAGGTGAATACTGTTACATGACTAAATAAATATTAAAGGAAAAATATGATAACAAAATTACTACCTTTCCTCATCACAATACACTTACATATTTTAAAGTAAATATTCTTCAGACGCCTTTTGAGAGTCACGACTAGTTGGCATCGGTCAACAGAGAAAAAAAATTTTTTTTTAATAAAATGTATTTCTTTTACATAAACATACCTAACTGTTAACGTTTTTAATTGAGAAAATAAAACTACAAAACATACTTCCTCCTATTTCAATACTTTCACATTCAGTCACTATTTAAAGATAGGGACTGCATTCATGGAATCGGTTAAAAACGAGCAAACCACGTCAGTGGATTTAAAAAGTACGTCAAACTGTTGCACACAATAAAAATATATTTTCCATATGTTACCTAATTATAATTACTATAAACATCGATCCTTTAGTCAAAAATTTTTGTTAGTTCTAAGTATTTAATAATCTTTTGCGTAAGTTCGACATTCATATTCATAAGCGTATAAATTGTTTTCTTTCGTTTCTTTTCTCTTTATAAGAACTTGTTCATCGCTTTTTTTCTTAAATTTCGGAACATTATGGTATAATATCCAGAATTTTCTGCATACACGGATCTTTGTGTTCAATTAGCCAATTTTGGATCCCAAATAATATTTTGTACATAATTGGCTGTATGAACATTAATCCGTGTTCTTAAAACTATACTGAATTAAATCATTGTCGTTAAACTTCTACGTTTCCTAGTATATTTTATTGTAATTTTAAATTAAGTATAAATATATTGTATGTTTACTCCTCATTTGTATCACTTCTTTTTTTTGTTTAGAAAATAGTGGCTCAATAGAAAATTTTAATGCTATAATTATATCTAATTTGCATACTTAAAATTGTCTTATTGTTTAGATTTGTCTATATTTTGGCAGAATAAAAAACAACAACCATAGAGTTTAAACATGTTTTTTTTTTAAATTAAGTACTTGTCTATTCTTTGTGTAAAGAACTGATGTAGAGTGTCACTGTTATAACTTAATTTAGTTGAGTATTATATTGTATTTAAAGAGAAAGTTTATCGAAATGGGCTTATTGTTTATTTACTTAGTATAATTTTAGTCATGTTTTTCATGTCTGAGGTAAGACAATATCTGGACTGAATAAGTTTCCTGTCGTAGATACTACAATTAAATACAACTGTGTTTTAGCTTTTATTTTTAATGTATTTGTTAAAACGAGGTTTTCCGGGCTCACGGCACGATGTTCCCTTGTGGTCTCGGCTGGTATAATACGTATCCTGTAAACTCGTTTTATTCATGGTATAAGCTTTGTCTTTACAAAAACAGTAATTTCGTCCGATATGACCACTACGGACACTTGCACAGAGCCATTCATATAACACTTGCGATGGTCCTTTATTTCTTTGTTATTGTTAATAAATTATTACAAAAGGGGATGTAATTAGTTTTATATTGTTCGGAATAGTTTTGTCTCCTGTCGCGACTAAAGCAACATATTGGTATTCATTGGAAGGTGTATCGTCGTGCAACTGTGAAGTTACCTTATAATTCTTAAAATTAGAAAAAAAATTAGGTGAAATTATTATATATGTACATACATATGGTGAGAATAATTATTTAAGAAAATATTACAAAAGTCAAATTTTAATTGTTTGATTATTTTTTAATAATAACTCAATGCAAACGTCAAAGCAGTTAGAAAAAAAAATTATGTTCTCGCTTGCGTGAAAAACGATACATTTTTCAAGATGGCAATTCTATTTCGAACGAGAGTCCTGGACACGACCACATTGAACAGTCTGTTTATAGGTGTGATCTAGATAAATAATATAAATGAAAATATTATGTATGTAAAGTTAAGCGGATTTTCTACCTACTAATAGTTTCTCTAAACTGTACAGTTGTGAGGACTCGTTATTGTTGTTGTGACGGAAAATGCGTCTATCCCTTTGACGTAACAGCTGGTTTCGAAAATGGAACGGGAATGTACTGTTTGCAACGCTATTATATTTTCATAGAGAAAAGTTTTGATTTTTTTGACTGAACCTTTCATAGTGTGTGGTACAGTTAAATCGTAAAGTGAATAAACAGTAAACATTTTTACCCATCACTATGGTAAATGATATTATCAAAAGAATATGTCCTTTTCTCTAACATATAGAGTTTATCAATTGACCGTAATCCCAAACATGATCATCTAAGCAGTTTTATGACTCGTTTTTTCATCGATATAAAATTGTCCGTTAATTAAACGAAAACTTTTCAAGATTAATCATAAATTATGTTGGAAACAAATATATTTTTTTTGTACAGAAATCAGGATTTCAAACTTGTGAAATACAGGTCACTGTAAAATTCAAATACATATTATATTTCAATAATTAATTATTATTGAATTACTTAAAGAGTTAATTGTGGAAGCCTCATAAGGCCTTTTATAAAGTTCAATGACATTATAAAATTCCATGTTACATTCAACTTTCAAAATGTCTAATATAAAAAATATCTAAAAAAGATAAAAAATGTCCCCATAAATCGTATTTTCTCTATGAAACAAAATTCTGCATTGCCTTAGCGCAGAACGCTAAAAAACGCTAGCTAGTGTCATACTATGTTTTTGCCTGATTTAGCTTCTCTTCTCGTACTTAGTACAGCAAGACGCGAAATATTTTAAGCTTTCGTTAAATAAATAGCACTTCGCAACGTGTTATTTATTCCCTATTGATTTAAAAAAAACCGACACCTAACGACATCTGGTGAGAAAAATCTAAAATATTTCAAACGTTGCAAAGACAATTATTATAACCTAATGCGTCTAAATACATATTTTTAAAAGTGCTTCGAAATTCAATATTTCATATATTGAAAATAATAATATTAGAGGGGAAAAAATTATGAAGAAAAAGTCACGGTACCTACAGAACCAGCATATCCCTATTACAGACGCAAATTTATTTTTACACTATTACGAGGCACCCTATTTAGTAGGTATACAATTGGTATAAAATTTAAAGAAAAGAACTGTTTTATACAACACCCGTTTTGTTGATATGAATGTAAATAAATGTCAAGTTGAAACAATTGTTTATTAATTTCCATGACGTCTCTTCCCTTCCTTTTTACAAGCATCCACGCGTCAACAACTCTACGACTGGCCAATTATTATATTTTATCAAATGCAAAATCACATTGTAATATGAGATAATACAAATCGAAATTGTTAAGAACATTGGGCTTTTATATTCGGTACACTAATAATGAACAATGCTATAGCCTTTCTTTCTCATAAAGCTAAGATATCACTAAAATCAAGCCACTATGAGTTGTGGACACACATATTACTTGTGGACGCAACCCCTTCCGCCTGATTCGGTCATTATCCGAGTAGGTAGGTATCCCCTTTACGTATTTAATCTATTTCATACGCACGGGACAGACAGAGAAACTGCGTGCCAAATCTCACTGTAAGGAGTTATAGATCTGCCGTTCTTTCTCTACATTCATCACTGTCGTCACACATGCACCTCGGTTTCAGAATCTTCTCTTCCAACTCCGTCTTCGGCGATCTATTCCGATATGTTATTGCAAAGCATTAAAATGTACGTTTCAAAAGCTTTATAAACAATAACGTGCAAGTGCAGAGACCTCCCTCCTGCTACTTCAGAGATTACAGCAGTGCTATTACGTAGAAAAGTTCTGTACTATATATAGATAGGCCACTGTAGGCATGTCGATCTGAAATCGATTATTATTTATAGTATAAAAATTCAAAACACTGAATCGATTTATAAATGACTTGAATCGGATAAATTCAAATCGTTCCCATTGTTAACGATAATAATAACAAAAATAATCGACCCATTTGTCATTCCACTGTTGGAATATGGGTCTGACACACTAGCCATATTTAAGATATATCTATAGCTATACCTATGAGTATAGCAGCTATAGATATAGCCTAAACAGTGCGCGTGCAGCGGCCTGTGTACGCGCATACACATATACCTACACATCACCACATTGTATAAACCCGATTTTATACTGCAACGATAGAAACAGTCGAAGCATTGGAAAACATTGATATTTCTATCCGATGCATCAGACAACATCGATACCTAGTTTCGAAGCAATGTATCGAAAAAAACATCGATGTATTTTCTAGGTGCCCCTGGGCCACTGTGTATTTACAGTACATGTCGAGTAGTGTTGCCGATCGATAGTGGACTATCGATAGGCTATCGATATTCTATCGATAGTAGTCCGATAGCAAGACTA
>DWME01007914.1:0-12174 GCA_018244795.1 Parelbella ahira ahira
TGATGAGTGGCAATGTAATAGAGTAAAAGGTTTAATGATGATGTCGTGAGTTGGAAAAAGAACATCTACCTACTCACCTAACACTGAAAATAGACGTGATGAGTGGCCAGTGGAAAATACTGCGATTGTGCATTTTTCTTGTCTATTGTCTGTTTATATAAAAATCTTTTGTCTGTAGAGTGAAGAAGCGTTTACTATGAAACATATTTATTTTCCGTTTATTCAAAGTATTAAAGTTTAAATTTGATTAGAAAGCTCTAGAAAATGAAAATATTAATCTACCTTCTTGTACACGTTAGAGCGAATTTCTCCGATATTATTAATTTACTGTAGCTTATGAGCTGAACGAGACAATTTTTTAGTGTACATCGCTCCTATCTTACGTGCTACGTTATAATTAAAGGTAGGTTCAGATACATCCAGTAACTGGCTGAAATCATTGCTGGCAGAAAATGACGTCACAAGTTCACGCTTACTCGTGCTTCCTCGTCTGAGTACAATGCCATAAAATAGTTTTGCTTAAAAAATATGCACGGAACTAGAACGCTTCATGTTATTCACTGACCTTTTCTAGAGCTATAAATATTTTTATTTATTTTACGTACTGTGATAAATAAGACAAAGGTAAATAAATATATGTAACTTTAGAACCGAATTACACCAGATCATAATATGAAACGACTGTTGAGTTTTTATGATATATATGTATTTATTGATATTTATTGTCACATGGAAGGTTTTACAACGCAATAAATTTTATTGTTTTAATATTAACTAATTATTTTGAATTTGAATATGCGTTGTAAAAACATTAGGTTAGTCATTGTAATTTTGAAATTTTGAATTGTAAATGTAAATTTATAGTTGGGATTTTAATGTGCAACATTTTCTACTTTATTAGGTTTTATACATATAAAGTTATATTTTACACACTTAGCTGATATCGTGTGTTAATTTTTTAAATATACTTTATTGGAGAATAAACAATTATTTGGGTAGATATTATCTTTTACAATGTTTCAAAATTCTTTTAGTATATTTGGTTTGTTCATAAAATAATCGAAAATTGCTTGTTGGAGGTATGATGATGTCAGTTTTATGAACTTAAGATGCGTATTTGGCAAGGAACTCGTTGAGCTCGGCGTCATGCTGGCCATCCTTGTTGAACTCCTGCGATAGTTTGTTCCAGTCGTCGGGCAACTTCTCAATGATAGCTTTGATCACGACAGCAACCAGCGACTTTTGTTGGTCAGAGCATTGGCCACAAGACGTTTGCACAGCGTCGGGGATCCATTCTGAAAGGAAATAGTTTTTTATTATTATTAGTATTTGCGCGTTAAGAAAGACTTTGTTTGTTGTAACCATCAGTGCCCTTCAACAGGAGAAGGGTCATAGTCATAGTCCGCGTGCTAGTTATTTGGAGCCCAATCTGAAAAATTGTAATAGGTATGTACAGGATTCTCAAGATGATTTTCTCCGCTGTAATAGCAACTGTTTTTTATAAGAATTGTAAGATTATTTTTTTTAAGAACTTGCTTCGATCTCTCAAATAAAATGACTGCGTCCAGGGAAGAGAGGTTATTGAGTTAAGGCCGTAAATATAAATGTATTATATTATTTATTTTTTCTTCCTGCCTTTAGTATCAGCGACGGCACAACTAGTATATTATATATAATGTTTTACGCGGCCTTGTTAATAATTGAGTTTGTAATGTCAACCTTCTTTCAAGTAAAAAGAGATAATAAAATATAATATTAACAAGACAAATAGATTTAACGTTGAATATAAATTTAAATCGCGTTTTCACTTTGTGTAGTTAGCAGATTTAAGAAAGTCGACATTCAATTCGCTTGGTAAATAAAAGTATTGCGGTGAACGAACACTTTCATTAATGGGAATACATGAAACTAAATGAATGTTTGTTCACTCCACGTTTCATTAATACGATCGATGAGACCCGTTAAAGTAAGCTTTTATTGGTTGTTCGCGTTCCGTAATAGTACATGTTTGATTGATCCTCGAATATGTTGTACAGTTAGGACCAAACGTTTATTTGTCTAGCCAAAAAGCAATAACACTATGTACATAAATCTGTATAACGACGCTTTTGTGCATAAGCGTACTATGTTCTTTTATTATATCGTATTAAATGATTTTTACTCTAAGCAGTTCATTACATGTGTGAATAGATTAGTGGCAGGGAGTCTAGATTCGTGTCTGGTTTATGTCAATCTACACACGATTATACAAGTGAAAAATGGAAGCAGTATACACCTCTACCTATCTCCTTGGGGAAATACAAAATAGATGTTATGTAGTTTAGTTCAAAATATTTATGTTTCAGGAGAGAGTGAGAACGAGGCACAGTGTACGGCACGGTTACAAGACTCGCATTTGTTAAGTCAAGTTGAACGTACTACGTTTGAGTTACTACCAAGTATAATAAAGACAGCAGCGTAAGAATAATAAATGTGTCCGCGGTCGGAGAAAAGCGTTTAACCAGTAAAACAATTCTGATGTATTTTATATTACTCTCTCATATTATTTATTTAGGCGTTTCATTTTTATTCTTCCCTTATTTTGTTACATTATGGTTCGGTCAAATATAAATGCCTTTTATAATATGACGATAAACGCAGTGTCTCGCAGTGGTCGTATACAAGGAGCTGAAGATTGAACGCAGTGACGTGCCAATGGAAACGATGTCCAGCAGTGGACGGCTGCGAGTTGATAGTGATGATCATCATGATAAAATGTTAGACGACTGCTATAGATTTTATCTCATATAAAAGACAATGGGTATCCAAGTTGTAACCCAATTGATATTTTTAAATAACTAATCATAATTGGGCTTAGTATCGCGTAAATATTACACGCTCTATATTAAGAATGAAGATTAAATTATTGTGATGATGTAAAAGGCAAAAGATATTAAAGATGTTGAGGAAATGTGATGAAAATTTTTAAAATATTACCTCATTCTTACATTCCAAACCTCATTTTATTTTATGTAATAGTGATTACTTCTCTATTATAAAATTTTAGTTATTCTGTTACAGAAACGCTAAAAGAGGCTCTTACACCATTTATATTCTTGGGAGTTTTGACAACAAATAATAGCACAGTCAACGTGGTGCCACGAAGTGGGTCAGGAAGGAGTTGTAATAAATTGCTGAAATTATAGATCCTGCACGTTCGCGCGTTACTTTATTACGAGAAAATGTTTTTGTCGAAAAAACAAACAAGGGTAATATTACAGACGCACATATTGCTATAAAGAGATTTAGAGATAATATCAGTTAGTAGTTGTAGCACTTTTTATATAGGGACAAGGTCAAGGTTCGATTCCGAGATTAGGTAAACTTTTGCGCTTTATTAGAAACGTGACTTTATCTTTTGTTATCGGCGCAAGACAAAAATAATATTTTTGTGTGTTTTTTAACAATATATATTAGATACAATTAAAAACTGTGGCGGAATTTAAAGAGTGTGTCATAAACACAACATTAACAGATTCTATATTTAGTTAATTTCAAAAATTACTAATGTCATTAGAGTTACACACAGTTACGAGTATTATCACCAGCCTGCCCCAGTTCACTGTTGGACATAAGAGTTCTCTAATAAGAGTGGTTGAGATTTGTATTGAAGTATTGCTACTGATCGGGGACTACAGGCGTGATGAGCCAAGCTGAAGTATAGATATGGTAACAGCTTAATATTACATGTTTTGTATGACACTTGTTACTTTTAAGCATGTTTGGTCTTTGGTATTTTGGACTGGATTTAAGTCTATTGGAGTCTTGCTTTGATTAACATAAATTAGAAAATGAAATTGGTTAGAGAGTCTTCATTAAAAGTCATCAAATCGCAAACTTAATTGTACAAACTCCGTTTACTTATATATTTCAATCGTAAGTTCCTTAAGAAATTGTGTCATTCTTAAGTTTAATTACCTACATTTGATTTAGGTTTTTATTTAAGCAATTCAATAAATTTTATTGAGTTAAAAGTTAATGTGTTGTGGCTAATGCAATTCAAACCTATTTACATACATACAGGTCAATATATGTTTACCGTAAATGTACGAGTATATTACGCGTTGCCCATAGCTTTTAACTAACAGATGGATGGCGGCATCAATCATTTACGTCACCATATTTTCAAGTGAAAAATATCAGCGGTCTTTTGTTGTGTTCTGCTGTTGTGTCGTATTAAAATATTAAAATTATATAACGACAAAGGTGCTTAATAGCGTCGTTAAAGTCATTTTTATAATGGCGCGAAATTGAGATTATATGTAAATTCACTTTGAAATTTTCCCCATGTTTTTTAACATAAAGAAAGGTGCACGTGAGACTTTTAAATTTCGTTAATTATTATTATATCGTCACGCTATGTCTCTTAAGGGATAGGCAGACAGCACCGAGTGTCTAATGTCGCTATTATTACAGACTTACCATACATTTATCACTCCTTTTATCGTCGGTTTCGGAGACTTGTGACTCTACCATATAAGTTAATGTAGGCTCTATAACTAAAGTCCATTATATCATCTGTTTATTATTCTCATCTATGAGCTCCTCTGAGTGGTCGAGAAACGTGACTCAATATAAGATGGGCATGATACTTCGTAGAGTTTGAGCAAAACTTAATGTAGAAAGAATCTATTTCGTGAGTAAAAATTTCCCTTAAAATCAAAATCAGCGATGACGTGATTAGAACCGCTGAAATATAGGTATATATACATATATTATCTTTGTTATTAGTTCAGATATTGAACACACATCACTATTTTATTCCAGAATACAGTCCGAAAACATTTTTATACATGCAAGTAACTAAACTGTTAGTCTAATTTGGAGCCTGCCATAACTCTTCCAAAAGTTAAAACGTACATTAATATATCGTTAACCGGATACTATTGGTTACCCGGATATACCGTATGCAATATGTCAACGCGACAAAACTTAACACCAAGTTAACTAACTCATATTAATAAAAGAAAAGTATTGAAGTATCTCTTACTCTTGAAGTCAGTTCCTTCCGGTGTGCACTTTCCCTCGCCAAGGAAGCACAGCACGTACGCTTTGAGGAGTCGAAGGTTGTTGATGAGTTCTTGAACATCGAAGTTGTTGTACCGGTCGAAGTCGCCGTCCGGCCTGGCCGCCACTGCCGCCACCAGCGCGAGCACGACAACGAGTTTCATGGTCAAACTGTAAAATATTTCTGGATTGAAGTCTAGAGTGCTGATCAAAGTAAACCTTCGAGGATTACAGACGTGATGTTGCGTAATACCAATTAGGTAATTTGTAGTCTAAGAAAACAGCAACGAGTACGAATATCTAAAAAGAAGAATAGGTATAACAAACCGCGCTGGAATATCGAATATTAGATAAATATATCGTTCCGAACGTAGGCAGACATCTGAAGCTTGAACCGTAACGATATTACTCTCCTCCGTGCAGTCATAATCGTCGCTAAAGAGATTACGCGCTACAGCAGCCTTATGCTATTAGCTATCATCGTGTTTTAAGTTTAAGTTAAACTTCAGTTTCATTTTAAATCATGCTGCATTATGTTAGCAAAGATTTTAAGCGTAGACATTTGTATTGTGTCGGTTGCTATTTTCCCATTTATTGCGGCCCACTGTTGGACGGTTAACTTACTAGAGGGCGCACGATATTAGGGCTCTCGATTCTATTACAATGTCTGTGAAGGTAGCATTTGTGTAGTTATTAATTCATCTGAAATGTACTAAATGCTTTATACAATAAATTTTAATTATATTTTTGTATATCTTTTTTAATTATTTTTTTTTTATTTTGTTGGATGCGATGAGCTGAAGATCGAGCTCAGTGGCGTGCCATTAGAGAGACCTATGTCCAGCAGTGGACGGGAGTAGGCTGATAATGAATGAATGAAATGAATGAATATCTTCCGCCTCCAGCGATTACTCATATCTACTACTAACGTTAATTTTCTTTAATGCACAATGCAGTTATGTCATGGAATACATTTAAGTTGTTTTTAAAATGCAGTCACGAATTAAATTAGCGAGAAGAGTTACACTGAATTATACAAAATTTTCATAATCGTTGACTGTAAAAAATAATATAATGATGAGTCATCTAATAAGCTATAATTGCCGTGAGGATTAAATAACAATTAAATAATTATCATCTATCATCATTAATTGCACGCAATTACCGAATATGATTATTTAAATATCCTCCAGTTATAAAGCTATACAGACTATACAAGGACAAAGTATACTCTGACTCGTATAAGGCCCGCCTATGTATTACGTATTCACTGGCGTGTTCACGTATGGACATAGGAATACGTGCGTATATCTCATCAATTTCAGTAGCGTAGTAAGGGTTCTATTAACTTGGTCTTTGTAGCAGTTTCGGTTTTGTTAAATATGAATAAATCCACGACTGTGTGTATCATCTAATACAAACAGTAGCCGAAATATGATGATAATTATAAAATCGAAACGTCACGTCAGTAATCCTTGAACGGGGTAGGTTGAGGAGTATAGTACACTCCCACGTTTCATCGGTTACGTTTACGTCCCATGGAATAGGTCATGAGTCTAAGGCCATACACCGGGCACAGATCTAGATTTCGAGTCATTATTAGAAATTTGTACTAGAAAATTTAAGTTAGGAAATCCAATAGTACTCGACCCGGGATTGGAAGCCAGGACCTCTCGATCGGCAGTCGCGATTGCAACCACTCGACTAACGAGATAGTCATTATATGTATATTTTACAATTGACACAAAATTAAACAATAAATACAACAGATAAGGGGATATCTAAACAAATAGCAAAAATATGAAATAATTTATTTTCAAAGCTTTATTCTATTAAGAATTCTGGAAAATTTTGTTACTACATATTATACATACATACATATATTCGGTGTGCACGTTTGCAACGAAATCTAAATGATCTTGTTTTATATTTTTGGTTCCTAAGTTAGAAAAGGTTACTTAGTTAGGTTTTCATGCAAATATTAATTCTAACTGGAAATTTTGAGAACAGTTTGAAGAGTTCTGACAGATTCTAAATCGTAATGAATTTATAAGTGTTTTTATAAGATCAGTGAAATATTGTTTTGTCACTTTTAAATTAATAATTAAATGTATGATTTACAATATAGTGCGTATAGAGAAGGTACAATTAAGTATTTTTAAAAAAGAAAGGCTCGATAAAAATGTAACTTTGAAAAGTGAAAAGTTTAACTTAGATATTTTATTGAAAAAAAGTAAATAAAGTAAAATATTTTGTGATTATTAGGACGTACTATACATATGTATGACGTACTATATGAAAGATTTTCAGTTTATGTGTTTAAGAAAGATAAAAGTGAGTTACTAAAAATAAAAGTATTTCGAAAAATTAAATAAAAGCCAGCCATAACTTAAAATCTCCATGTCATATTAAGCACGCACCACTGAATCCACTACGCTAAACTTCTAGAAATTATAAATAATACCTATGGCTAATTAAAATTATTATAATAATGAATTAATAAAATATAAGTAATTACCTTTTATGTATAATTATAATCCAACTTCGTGATGACCGCGATCTGCTATGATACATGATTATATTTGTTGTTGGCTTATATAGTTTCGAAATTTTGACGTCCTTGGCTCTGGTCTTTAGCGCATATAACTATGTAATTTATAAAAAGTTGAGTGGTAAATTTGTTTATAACGGTCCCATCACGCCATCCGTGTGTTCATTTCTTTACAAGTGACAACTGTATCCGCAATTGTACTTCGGATACTATTGCGTATTTTTTAATTAATTCCATAACACCGTAATCCATTAATGGTAAAGGTATATATTTCTCTAATTATTTTGTGTTTCTCTGAAATACAAACTATCACTATTGAATGGAGGTCCCTCGGAATAGGAAGGGTTAAACGCTCGGCTATGCTTGCCAGCACGGATTCGAAGATCACATGCCTTGCAAAATATGGAGAATTTTAAGATATTAGTTTTCTTATGGTATTGGAGAGGACTATGTACAAAAGCGGGCGGAGGTAGGCTGATAATGATGATCATGATGATGATAAGAGTATAAGTATTTTCCTTTGGCACAGCTAAATACTCTGGTCGCCTACGAGCACCAGCGTATGTGGCCAGGGCACACCTGTGACAACCAGAGGATTAAGATAGGATGTTGATAAGATGATTTTTTCGTGTCTTTGATCAAAACCAAAACAAAACAAAAACGTACACAATTTTGTCAAGAGATACATGTCAATATTTGAATCCGGAACCATCAGAGTGAGTACATTTCATCCTATTGGAGTAGGTATATTTTGTTTTATCATAACAGTTAGAAGCTTGAAGGTGACGGTTTAGATCTACACATGTAATGGTAGTCACCTAATAGAATACGTTTTGTTAACTATAAATTCATGTGAATAAAAGCGTTATACACGATAAATTTATTAATATTATTATACGCGTTTGGTAACATACATAATGTTATTACGGAGCGTGCATAATCGGCTTTAGTATTTTAATGGATTTTCAAGCATTATAATATTTTTCCGACGAATATATGTAAATGCACATTGTTGGCTTTTGTTCTTAGCAAATTTAAATCATCATCGTTCGTTTATCATAAGGATGTTGGTTTTACACAACACCTTCGAAAATATGAAATATAAAATATTTACATAAATTCTCCATATACTTGTATGTATATGATACGCGTTAATGTTAACAAAGATCTTTTTAAATTCAACTAAAATAGGTAATGCAGACGAGAATGGTATTTAACTAGAAAACATTAACTTTCCTGCATTGTAAAAAAATATTTGTCATTGTTCAAAACTATATGATTTCATACTTATTTACTTATATGATATGAAGGTTTTTTTGTTATATGTTTCATTATTTATAATATAAAGGATAGCTTTGCTGAAATGAAAGAAATTATAATAAGTAATATTAACCTTGACGGTTTTTCGTATGGATCCTTTAAATATAAATACTATATGTATATACACATATATATATTCGATTGTGGAAATCTCTGATTGGGTACTCGTATGTCTCCATTTCTGTGTGGAACCAAGAAATGCTGAAAATGGAGATCGCGTTCATTTCTAGTATATACATTAATTTTGGTCTTCAAGTGCGCGACCCATGGTTATCGCACTCTGATAAAAAGTGAAATGAATCTCCAGCCAAAGGATTCTCAGAATGATAATGCATGCAGATTTTTATAAAAACGATGTAAATAAAACATATGTATAAACGTATCCTACAGTGTTCAAGATAACTATATGTTGTATATGAAAACTCTATTACTTTTGTCACACTACAATGGAGAAGAGAGTGTAAGACGTGACTGTTAACATTTCAGTATCTACGAGTAGAACACTCGACGTCCAAACTAAACACATTAGGATTTACGTGATACATATAGGGTTTTGGGTTGGTTCGAATTCTTTGAAACTTGTGAGAAAAACGACGTGATGCCACCCAGTGTCTAAGTATAAAGACTATTTTTTCGATCTGTTATCTTCACAAAGAAAAATAAGTCTGGGCGCTTCTGAAACGTTATATATTCTTTTGCTCATCTGTCCATAAAAATCCAGTAAGGTCCAGTAAATAAAAAGCCAGTTAGGTCCACTTCTATTATTATTTTTCATGTCAGAAGATTTTGCCGTTCAATTAGTGTATGTTGTGTATTTTGTTTACATATTACATTCATTATTAATTGTAACCATTATGTAACTCTTTTATTATTTTGATTTAGAACACTGGTGTTGTTTCAAAATGAAAATGAAAAGATGACAGCCTGCTACTGCCAAAGGAGTAGGTATGTAAGAATTTAGGTATCGCTAAAACTACATACTATAAAAACAACTGTAATGTAACCCATGTATTCATTAAATTTTATTTTACGTTAGCATGACATGATTCCAAGATAGAGCAATAATTACGAAAGTTCTACAATTCTGGGCAAAGATTCATTATTCCACTATCGGCAGCCCTAGATCTGAAGCGAATGCCATTGCAGTAAAACACGTATGTAAGTAGTAGATGCAACGAGTGATATTAATTGAATGTAGCTATCTCCCCTTTATTCGTTTACGAACGAAAGCTTTCACCTTTCCAACAATATTATTTTCGACAACTATTCGACAGCTGTTTCCGACTTTACCGAGGATTGTTTGATTAGGGTTTGCGGCCCGTTTAATACGATATTGTTGTAAGTTTTTGTCAGTGCCGGTATTTTTATAAAAGACTACAAAATGTTATACTTTTATATTTTTATCGTTTTGCGTTATAAGTTTAGAGACTGATCAGTCGTTATATTTTGTGGACTTTCTCGAAAATGGGTGAAAATGACCGACGCAGACAGTAATACGCCTATCTGTGATATAATAATAATAAGTACATATATATCGCAAAATTGTTCGTGCAAATATATTCATTTGTTATATTTCTGATCCCGGGCTGATGGTTTAAAACAGATTGTTTTGAATAATAAATTGTCTTAAAAGGTCACTGGTCTTATCTCGCAGCTGCACAGACTGAAGTTGGGGAAACAACTTCAAAGATTTACGATTTTACGAAAATAATCTTGGAAGTATGAACTTCGGCTTTATCATTCATTCATAACTAAAGTTTAACTATGGATGACGCTGCGAACGAGGTTTTTCGAGACATTCATGAAGATGTAGCATCTGATTTTATGAGGTGTAGCATCTATGGTTTTTAAGCTCTTAACAGAATAATTATATTAGAAAAAATGTGTATTTCCTCGAAAAGGCAGGCAGAGGAATGTAGTACACTTCTATGGTTCTCCAGTTATACCAATTATGATCCCACTGCGAATAGGGGTTAGTCACCTGACTTCGGTCAGTCACCCGGTTAGTTACCTGACTCCGTGGTCAAACCTAAGGCCTAGTTGCGCTTACACCTACTCGGTCAACAAGGCAGTCAATATGTTGTTCAGTATGTGGTATTAACGCAAATGTCCTTCAAAACCCAGGAATTATTAATTGAGTCACGTCAAATTGAGGATTTAAGTCTAAAGACTTACATTAATTAAAATAAGGGTCTTATATGACCTTAGCCAACATTCTATGTACTAACAAACTGACTTCACATAACTTTGTTTAATCCTTGTAAATTCATCTTCAGATCTAGCGTTCCTCTGCAGACTCTTGGATAAGTTAACAACTAAATAATTGAAGTTCTCAAGTATTTTACTGAAAGCTACTTAAATACACTTAGAAGGGAATATAGATATTGCAATCAAAACTAGAACTAGAACTTTAGAACTGATGGCCGTTGGGGCAAACGAGTTCTGGAATGGACACCACGGACTGGTAGGCGTACTGTGGGTCGTCCACCGGCCCGTTGGACCGATGGTCTTATGAAGGCAGCTGGTAGTGGCTGGATGAGATCTGCGGAGGATCGAGTATTGTGGCACACCCTGGGAAAGGCCTATGTCCAGCAGTGGAACGGAGAAGGCTGACTTGATGATGATGGTGAATCAAAATATAGCCAATAGGTCTCCGTTCCCAATCAATCTTTCACTAAACAGGTTCAATTAAAATGCCTATACGTTCGAACATATTGTTCGCTATTATTATATAATCATGTCAAGTCTCTTAGAGGGTAGTCAGAGTACACTGTGTGCGAAATATTTCTATCCTTGCTGACCTGAAATGCTTCTTCAGTGCTCATCGCTTTTCTCATACACGTATGTTGATTTTGAAAACTTCTGGTTCCAGGAACTGTTTAATATAGCATTGTTATTATAATTTTCCTTCTCTCCTTGGACTGTATGGTAAAATTTAATAAGTAAAATAATATTGTGTGACCGATTTACGAGTAAAAGATAATTTTATTTAATAAAACCATGTGATGTTTGTTCCTTTCCTATTTAATTAATGTGAAAAATTATATAAATACGATAATTAATGATAATGAAGTAATAAGACGTCTATTCATTTAAATGATATAGTATATGCATTATACAATTATTACTCATTTTATAACAAGGTTGTTTTCATACAAATACTAGTATGTCTATGCAGAAGAAATAGCCACGACGATAGTGATACAGTACCAGACCGATGGAGTCTATAAAATTACAATTAATTTTAATTTTGTCCG
>DWME01007915.1:0-12174 GCA_018244795.1 Parelbella ahira ahira
GATTCTGGGTTCCAGTCCCGTTTCGGGTAGATAGTATTAAACTTTCTAACATAGGTTTTTTAACTCATATATATTTAATATAAAACTGCGCCTAGAAATTTCTGGTAGAAAATTTAAGTTAAAAAAAGCAGATAGTACCTGGCCCAGGAATCGTCTCGATCAATTATCGCGCTAGAACATTTGAACCACTAGATCAACGGGGCAGTCAATCTAAATCGACGAATATTTAACAACAGATAAGCTGCCCTACAAAAATATCAGTAAAATATCAAATAGGACTTTCTACCTGAGAAAAACCCCGGACGTTCGCTGTGAACAACATAACAAGCTCATGTATGTACATACTTGTATATATTTGCGGAATTCCTGCCATTGACCCAGTTTAACTATGAAATCCATCACCATTTTCCGTTGAAACCTTTAATATCAGTACATAATGTCTATGAATTCATGCAATGTTGACTGACTTAATTTAAAGAATAGGAACTTTATTTAAGTGTTCTGTTTGTCTATCAAATTTTACTCTAGTATTTAAAAACTATTTTAACGTAGGGACACAAAGTTACATTCACATTTACAATATTAGACAGCATCATCATCAGCCTGCTCCCGTCCACTGCTCGACGTAGGCCTATCCAATGGCACGCCATAACTACCAGTTTCGCCAACATGAGTAACTTTACTGTAAATAATAACAACTATTACAATACTTTTGAAAAACATTATTTCATCGTTCTCTGTATCAAACCAACAAGAGACCCGAAGACTAAATTCATAACATTACAAAACGAATCACAGCCTACAACATATGAGTATATCAATTTGTCCAGCAACAAAATTACTTAATTCGAAAAGATAAATCTCACCATAATTTCTTAATTATTGATGATTGAATCAATAAACTGTTTGACTGTGACAGCAATTACAGAAACCAAAAGCCATTTAATAGCTACAACATAAATATTTGTAATCAAACCATGGATACTCATTTGCCACCCAGAAATTGAGACCCACCGCAATAAAACTGAAAAGACCATAACGGACTGTTAATATCTTAATTCGAATTTGGAATGTTCGTCTGTTTTAATATTAAGTTTTGACCACCAGTTAGAAAAGTATAGAGCACTAGAAGATTTGCTTGTTAGAAAGTTCTAGAATGTTTTCTCTCTGGCATGGAATCCTGCCAATCTGTTCTTGGCCACCGTGGAAGACGCCATAGTCTCCATAGTCAGAGTAAAGTCCACACTTTACTCTCCTTAGTATCAGTGACCTAACAGTGCAGTAATAAGTGCGATGAAGGTAATGGACAGTGTTGATTGAACATAAAATAATTAAGTATTATGACGCTATACTATATCGTTCATAGATCTACTTTCGATACTTTCTGTAGATGAAGGTAACATCATGATAATTAAAAATATTTATCTTGTTTGGACTCGATCCTTTGCACATTATAATGGACATTTGACATACAGTGCATCTAGCTTGTTACCCTACTATTAATGTTTATACCTGTACAGATTTCTTCAATGTTATATTCGAGCATTTTTATATTTTCTTGTTGCGTAGTGACAAATTTATTACACGCGAGTGAACCCACGAGTCAGCGTCAGTCAACATATATTTAGCTTTCAATCAATTTCTCACCCACCACGATTCATTGGTCCAATAAGTCCAACAGAACTATCTGAAATGTATTGCAAATCATCCAAACTAAAATAAACTCTATCGCATTCATTTTATGGTCGCTTTTGATTGAAGCGCAACATGTTTCGTTGACGGCAAATTAATTTGGCTTGGACCATAAATGGTACGCGTTCGTTCGTCTCAATTTCTTTACTGAGCGAGAGCGGTCAAATCATTCGATTCATTCGGTTGAACGCTTGATTAAGAACAACGAAAATAAAGAAACAACACATCACTCCGGTGGTCGGTGATTTGTTCAGGTTGAGAGAATACACTTTAATAATATTTTCCGTCTACTCACGTCATTTTCTAGTGACAAATTGAGCTTATGTTGAATGAGCACTTCGTATTTTAATCATGCGTTCATTCGCTTGTTGAATTTTTTCGTTAATTTCGTTTGAAATTTATTAAAGCTGTCGACAGATTAATCCGGTTGGTTAAGGTAAATCGTTGACTTATCGCGGCGATCTCGTTTATATTCGGCTAAATTCTGTTATCACCCTAAAGGTTCGCTTAAGTGAACATTAAAATAATTTTAATCTTACAAATACTTGACAGTATTATTAAAAAAAACGTAAATTCACGCCTGTAATCCCCGAAGGGTTAGGCAGAGGAGTGTAGTACAGTCCCACGTATCACCAGTCACGTTTAAGTCCCATGGAATAGGTGATGAGCCCGTTTGCCATACACCGGGCACAACTCTAGACTCAGAGTCACTACTAGAAATTCTAAATTAGATAAATATAATGGTTACCCGACCCGGGATTTCAACCCAGGACCTCCCGATCTGCAGTCGCGCTTGCAACCGCTCGAACAACAAGGCAGTATTATGTTAAGAGAAATGGTATTATAATTATTACACAAAAAAGATAGGATACAAAATAAATGTAGGTAACAGCATACAACTTCAAAGTATTATCTAACAAAAATGTACTCACATAGTCCCCGCGCCGTAAAATCTGCAAAAGAAAATAATTCAGTTAGGGATACCTACAAAGATAACATTACATACTTAGTCCTTAAACAAAAACGTGTTTGTTCGTCATGTTATCACGTATAAATGGAGCCGAATTAAATTTAACAAAGCTAAAAAGGATTAACACAGAGGTGAGTACTAGAATTTTACAGAGTATAATAAAGGCTTTTCGGAGTTAATGTTACAATGTTGTGATAACTCCCTCGTTAGCGCGCCCGTTCTACTGACAAAGAGGGACGATCAGTAGCGTTATCTATTTATTTATTCTTTATCGTTGTTAACAAAGGGCGAACTTAATGCCAATTGGCAATTTCTACCAGTCAATCCAGGTGACGATGAAGAGTTGTAGTTGGCACTAAATTAATAATTTAACCAAAAAAAGTAACTAAGTTAATCCGAGTATTAAATAAGAAAGTAATGTCGGAGGTAGAAGGGGTAGGCAGAGAGGTGTAGTACAATCCCACGCTTCACCAGTTACGTTTACGTACCATGGAATAGGTGACGAGCCTATTACCATACACCTGGCACAAAGTTCCTAAAATACGAGACTAATTCCCTATTATTAATGGATCTGTGTACAGAAATCCTTCAACTGCTTCAATGACATAAACACGAATAGCGTTCATCGCCTGTAATTTCTCAGTCCACAGTGAACGGCGACCTGTAAAGAAATTAGACTTTTACCCCGTTGCGTAGTATTATATTAATAATGATATTCTTGCTGAAATACTTTCCGTACATGGCTTCTTATTAAGTAATACAATGGATATTACTTCGTTGTCAAACGGAACCAAGTTAGCTTACAGATATGTATAACTGTTAGGTGTTTGCATGCGTGTATTTCAAAATTATCGTGATTTTAATATTGTAGCAGCATTTAAATTGTTCAAGTTCCGTACTTCAGGGATTCTAGTGACTGACTTGTCTATTTTTCTAGTGATTAGACCTTGACTTTTGTGCTAGGATTTATAAATACAATTCTTATCCGGGACAAATATTTTTCTAATGAGTAGAATTGGTCTGGCCGTAAACAAATATATACATAAATATGTATATATGTATTTCCGGATATGTATCAACAGGCTGATTACCGCCTACGGTAATATACATATCCGTCTGTTCTAACAGGGTCTGCGTAGTTTCGGATCAGATATCTATCTGTACAGAGATCCTAAGGTAGCGGGGAGTTATTGGACAAATAACTCTTTGAGGCTATAAGTACATTTGCTGTGGAACGTTTCCTTTCGGGTCCAACGTTAGATTGCATTACAGATATGAAGCCGTGCGAAATACTTCAGTGGTCCTGTTAGTATGACTTACTTATCAGTCTTTGTAACTTGATTACATATGTAGTTACAGATACAGAGAGGGTTACGCTGAGTAAATAGTATTAATATTGAATCCATACGAGACAGAACTGGCCTTAACCCTTACGTTTTGAAAAGAGACCCGTAAACCAACAGTGAAACAATAAAAGGATCGGAAAAAATTATGCTGTAGTTAATAGTTGTAATATATAGTTATCACCTTCAGTCGACATATTTTTTTACAAACATACCCTCATGAACCCATTGAGACCCATATGAAACCTCATAAACAGCCATATAGATCAGGTACCTGATTGTGAGGTGTCGTCATCGTCGACGGATATTTGCGACATCTGAGGAGTGCAAATGCGGTGCGATTTTCAAAGATGGGAACGTTTGGGTCTATATTGAAGAACCTCTTTCCATGGCCTTCTGAGGAAGCTCATTTCACATTATTCTAACATTCCTTTAACGTACTAATGTAAAATATAGCCTTCCATGGACTCTTACTTCTTGTTACTGGCAAGTGGCAACATTTGCCCTTGACAGTACCAAAAAAAACGAATAACTCATGTATCATGAAAACGGACTAAATTATTCTCCTAATACGATCATACGTAGGCTTGCAATGGATAAGAATCTCGCGATATCCCGATAAAATATCTTTATGTCGGAATCGTACTCGCTACCTTGCGTAACACAACAAGTCGATCCATGCCACTGATAACGTGCTCAAATAATGCGATGTAACCCTTTTGGGCTTGGAATATGAAGGTTTGATTTTTTTAAATCACATTGATTGAATTGCCCCGTTGTTCGTGATGGTTGCAAGCGAAACTGCTGATCGAGAGGACCTGTATTCGATCCCCGGCTTGGCTACTGTACGGTTTATCCAACTTGAAATTTGTAGTAGTCGCTCAAATTTCTGTTTATTACGAGTATGGAGCTAAGCTCGGCGTCTCTTTGCTTGATTAGATTTGAAACGAGGATATCCAGCAGAGAGCTAGGGTAACCGACATAGCTGATCTACGGAGAATCGAGTGTTGTGGCACACCTTGGGAAAGGCCTAAGTCCACCTATGGACTTCAATAGGCTGATGATGATGACGATGATGATTTTAGGAATATGACTGTATAATATACACTAACATGTGTGTAGACATGAGCTAATATCTTCAATCATACAGTTTAATTTTAGATTTACTATTGTTTATTTTAAGCAGTATATCATCTTTGCATAATCATTTGCGCGTAAAAACCGTGTTTAAGTAGGGGCTTAAGGTTGCTTAAGCCTCGAAAAGCCGGCTCTTCAATCTATTTTATTACCACTAACCTTGGACCAAACATCCACCTGAATATAACGCATGAAAGTACCAACTTAATCCAAGATCAAAGTCCATAATATTAAGTGCCACTAGAGGCTAATCTGTATTATCTTCATAGGACCCGAATTATGGAGCCTGTTAAAGAACCTGTCCGACACAAATGGAGTAAAAGGTGGGTTTAGCGAACAAGCTTTCTACGCGAGCTACTAATTATATTAATAGTATGTTATACCAACTCACACATAGTTATCTGATCGCAAAATATGTAGTTTATTTAGATAACAGTGACAGCCCGGATAGTGGTTTAAAATTCAGCCTTTCGTTCCGGAGGCCTGGCTTCAAATCCTGGCGCACATCTCTTTGCAAATTCAATGTGGGTAGAGAAACATGGATATCGTAACCTCTGTTTGCTAAATTGTATACTTATTACATTGAAATACAATGATATTTTATTCGCGTAATAACAAACTATAATACTGACTAATACCAACAATGGAATAGGAAAAGGGTAATAAAGACAAAGGAATTGAAACAGATCTTAATGACATTTAGTGATTTCAAGTTCTAAAAGATGACATTAACTATTGTAAAAAACGTGACATCACGCCTGTAATCCCCGAAGGGGTAGGCAGAGAAGTGTAGTACACTCCCACGTTTCACCAGTTACGTTTAAATCCCATGGAATAGGCTCAATATGGGTGACAAGAAATTTTAAATTATAAAAATCCAATAGTACCCGAACCGCAATTTACACCCAAGACCTCCCGACCGGCAGTCGCGCTTGCAACCACTTGAGCAACGAGACAAAATAGGTTATAAAGACAAATTAATGGTAAAGGGCCTCAGTAACATTTAGTGATTTCAATTTCTATAAGATGGCATTAACGGTGGTAATGATAAATCATAGCCAAATTGGCGACTTGGTTATTTAAGCAAAAAGCATGGTACTGAGTTTATGGGTAGTAATGGGTTGAACCATATGTGGATAGGTCTTATCGAAACCAATTGTTCTCTACCTGAAATTAGACTTATTTTATGAGCCCTACCTACCTATGGTGTTATTGCGCCTATGACGTGCGTTCTACTTCAATTGTTCAAATTTGTTATTTCAACATCAGCCTTTTGATGTCCGTTGCTGGACATAGGCCATCCCCCAATAGGCGGCATTTTTTCCGGTCCTGGACCTTTTGAGTCCAGCAGGATCCGCTGTCTTCTTCTGCTGCTGTCAGGTCATCGGATCACCTGGTACGACGGCGACTTATGCTCCTTTTACCAAGACATGGCCGGAATTAGTGAATGACTCCTCGATATCGAGTGATCAATGCAATCTATTGTTGTCGTCGTTCCTTAATTAATATTAATAATTGTCCTATGAGTAGTTTTTAGTTTCAGATCAGACATGTTCGTAATCGGAGTGGGTATTATCTGTTCCCTTTGGACCCCATTCGAACCGAAGCCAAAGCATTGCGCACTCCATTATGTAAATTGAGCCGTTGATATTTTTTTGTTGTGTAAAATATTTCGTAACACGATATTTTAATACGTTGTCGCTGAAGGCTCCTCATACAGGCTTTCAAGCAATTTTCCATGCAACGCTTTTAAAGGAATGATAGGTTTTGTGGGAAGGGATCATTCACTGCGCTAAGGTACGGTAGATTCTTATATTTATTGTTGAGAAACCTTATTTTTCGCTGAAAATATTCAGTGTTTTATCAGACCGTGTTATTATAATAATTATAACTAATCGTGAGATAAGTAAACATATGATAAGTATATAGTGTGGAGGATTTAGTATAAGATTGAAGTAATAATGATGTAAACAGTAAAGTCAAAACAATTAAAAATATATTAAATCAAAGAAAATAAACTATAATAGAGCCGCAGTTTTTCCTAAAAGTTTTTATAGATCGAATAACAAGATTCCATTACCATGACTCCTAGTGACAAGAACAACTATACTTTTTAAGAATTCACATGCCAGATACAATCAAAAACTAAAAAGAGTTAGTAAAACTAATATAAAAAATGTATATATGATAAGTATATGCGAAACGATTTCCGAATCTCAGAAATCGATAGAAATCTTTAGTTATTTCTAGACCAGAAGTTGTCTAGAAATTAGACATAAAAATATGAGTGTGAGAAATCATAAATATGTATTAAATGATATTACCGTTAAACAATATCGTTTTGATTGGGATCGCTTTCCAATATTTTTACGCAATTATACTTAAAATATGCCATGTATACTGAAAGACCAGATAAAAACTAGTATCACATTAAAATTAAAAGACAAATCCTAATGAAAAAGTCCCAAAGAAAGTTATCGCTTTACAGATTATGATTTTATTATGCCCTTTCATACACAGAACAAAAATAAATGTATTAGCTGCGTTCGCCCTTTATTCCGGTTTTTCTTTTTACCCAAGTCGTTCGTGGCCTTTTAAGCATTCGTTTGGAGTAATCCTCCCTAAATCCTAAGTGAGTGTCCGCGACATAAGGAAGGTCTTTTCGAGTTAACCGACTTGTACACCACACGCGTGAAAAAGACCAATGAATATTATTCTGCTACGAAATAAATTCGTATTCATCATCATCATAACCGTAGTCCCTCATTATCATCATAATCAGTATAATCAAATTCAAAATCATCATTAACAGCTTACCTTAGACCTTTGATGGACATAAGGCTTATCTAATGAGCGCCAACGCGCTTTGTCCTCGGATTGTCGCGTCTAGTTTCGTCAACTAATAGCATTCGTTTCAACTGAGAGAAAACTAACACATTTTGAAGAAACGCCTTTTTCTGTTTTCTGATTCATCTGATGTACCCAATGACAAATACTTGACAAACGATTTTACAATAGGTATAATTAAGACGAGGGTATACGCTTGGGTGCAACATTATCTCATATCGTACGTTTCTCGCTTGCGGTCGGATAAGTTGGCGAAATCGGAACGCCTTTTCAAGTCGGACCGCGACTGTCTTTAAGATATTTTCCCTTGAAAACTTTTTTTGATGCTTATCTCATACAATTCAGTTCCATTGCTTAATCGAACGACTGATCTTAAATCAGATTGAGGGCCGCTTTTATGTTTACCAAACGGATAATACGTTAGAAATGGTCACTGAGATTTATTCTCTTTGATTTTTCGATAAATATTTTGGTGATCTGGCATATTAGAATAACATTTACAACGCTTAAGAAATGTCCTTCACTTGTCTATACCCTTGTAGCGTTTCTCTGAGTCCGAGGCAGCTAAGCGGATTAAGAAATATTATGATTATTTCGTAAATTTTCTTATCTCCTACCCACTTTCTTTCGTTTTTAGGAATTAACGGAAGTAAATAAATGTGAGGTTAGAATAACATCGAAAAGATGAGATTTAAGAGATTGTACCTCCAAAATCCTCCTATACTCACATAATAGGACTAACGCGCATCAAAAGCTTCATGCAGTTCCCTATAACTTAGGACATGTTACATATTTACGCGTTCCAACATTAGTCAAAATGACATATCAATACGTCATCCCATGAAAACGGGATAAACAGGAGAGTGCTGTGGAGCGGCACCCGGGCCCCCCGAGCACAATGCCCACTATTATGCCAAGGATAAGCCTACTTTGAAACAAGATACCCCACAAAGGGTCCCCATCAACATTCGGCGCCCGTCAGAGCCTCTATTTATCATTTTCCGCAAAATTTTCACTCCGAGAGCCACATAAGTGTTAAGGTGCAAGATATAAGAGATGATATAGTTACTAAAATATCCATTATTGATTTTACAATAACTTACTTTGTGCTTAAGCTAACTTCTAAATCCAAGTCAACATCTTGCACCCATGTATCGTTCCATTTCCGATGGGGCGTGAGAAAGGTTAAAGCCATGGTCGGCCATGCTGGCCAAGTGTTGCCACATACCTTATGCTATTTAAATCAAAAAATATTTAGCCCCATCACAAAATTTTAAAGTAATATAGAAATCTATCTGTTACATTACTGGCTAGCCCGGTATTGAATTTCGACCCACTTTATAACTCGGTAGATTTCCTTTGTAGGGACAAAGACCCGAATGATTAAATTACTTATTTAAAGATACTATTAGAATCACTTTATCAAATTCGTCATCGTTTTATTCCTCTGCTCGCTACATTTTCTAACTTAAAATGTGCAATATCCTGTTCCATAGAAAATGCTGGTAACACTGCGCGATATAAGATATTTTTTCACGGGCTCACACGTGCCTGAAATGCTAGTGCTCTGTGATGGGTTATTTTATTAAAAAACAAAACGCTTACATGACACTTTTGTAATTCGAATTCAATTACATTGAGGTAGTCTTTGAAATATACGAACGTGCAATTTTTAAACGGGAATTATGGAAGTGAAAAAGCATGATTCACAAATAAGTTAGAATATGTTCATAAAAAAAACGGAACTACACGCTTGTAATCCCCGAAGGGGTAGGCAGAGGAGTGTAGTACACTCCCACGTTTCATCAGTAAGTAAGTAAGTCCGTAAGTTCCATGGAACAGATGGTGAGCCTATTGCCAGACTTCAGGCACAAATCCAGACTCCGAGTCCATACTAGAAATTCTAAATTAGAATAATCTAATGGCACCCGATCCGGGATTTTAACCCAGAACCTCCCGATCGGCAGTCGCGTTTACGACCACTTCACCAACGAGCCAGTCAATATGTTCACCACTACACAATTTGTTATTACACGACACTACAGATCTTTTGCTGCAATTTTTTTTCGATACTAAATTTATTACATTCTCCCTTTGTCTAGGCATCAACTTTAAAATATCCCAACGAGAGTTTCAATTCTCTAATCATTTCTTTGATATTTGTTATGTATGTGATAATATTTAGCTGCACTTGGCTATTATTCCTTCATATAACATTTTCTAGTGATACATCAAAGCAAACTCTGATCCAATTCGCCAATTTACACTAATAAGCAGATATGTATCAAATCATCAATATTGAGTGAGCCGCGCCGCAGTCTCCGCCGACGCGATAATCAACTATAGCTGCGGGCTGCGATCACATAATGAGCACGAAGGTTAGTAGATCATAGTGCATCTACGTCATATAAATTAAGTTATAAATTAGAACGTGGCTTCTGTAATTCCCAAAGGGGTAGGTAGAAGAGCGCTTTCTACGTGTATGTCCCACGTTTCGGAATAAGTAGCAAGACTATCACCATACTCCGAGCACAGATTCAAACTTCAAGTCAATACTAGAAAATCTAAGATAGGAAAATGGATACACGACCTGGGATCCGAAGCCAGGACCTCTCGATCAGTAGCCGCGCTTGCAGCCACTCGACCAACAAGGCAATTAATACATTTTATAACAACGATGTCTTATTCATTTGTTTCAAAAGGTGAAAAATTTATAATTTATATGTAGTTTTATTAACTATATATACATTGACAAAAATATCTTGTTTTTCATAATCCATTAACAAAATGACTAAATTCAATAAGTTAAATTCAATACAATAGCTGAAACTTAATAATGTACTTGGAAATAGCTTGCATTTGTACAACTATATAAAATAATAACAATAATATTCTTAGTACAAAGCGTCACGAAAATTAAATTTAAAGCTGTACAAAATGAGTCAACCAACAGAAAATATTGCTGGTTTGTGTTTATTTGAAAATTACTACCATTTTGTTTTGACTGAACTTCGTTGCAAGCAGCTGCCAGACGATAATTATTTATTTGTTAAAGCTCGCACGCAAAGCTCTCAAGCTCGCTCTACTGTTACCGACAACTAGTAGTTTACTGTTGGATGAGAACATTTGTAAATGGAACAAAATATTCATATATGAAGAATAAACCTAACTCGCTTTCAGTAGTTAGAACAAACATCATTAGTACTTGATTACATTGTTATATTTTATTACATAACTTTTTGTTGTGCCTCGTTGGTCTAGGCTGCAGTTCCGACTGCTGAAGAGGTCGTGGGTCCAAATCCCGGTTCGGGTACAATTGGGATTTTCTAGCTTACATTTTCTAGTAGATATTTTTGCAATTGGCTCGGAGTCCGATTGTTTACGTGCTCAATGTATGGTAAAAAGCTCACCAGCTACTGGTGGGGCGTAAACGTAATTGCTGAAGCTCTTTTACTTATCCCTACGGGGATTACAGGCGTGATGTTACATTTACTTTCGGTTACTACATTTACAAAATAAAAAGCATAGCGATATTATTTAACGATAGCGCTATTATTTAATCATAGCTATTTGCACCTCGTGTTTCCTTGATATTGCCAATGAAATATAAAATATAAATAGTTTTAAAAGTTCCTTCATTTGAGTGATAGCCCAATGAAAGAAGTTCATTACAAGTTTTAGATGGATAAACACTAGTAAGACAATGCACATCTAATTGAAGTGGACAGCCCGTGCAAGATGACACACCGGTCTGAGTGCGGGTTTACGAATAAGCCGTGCGAATCTACCCGGCCATTAGTCCTGGATCCTTTTCGGGGTAGTTCCTTTTTTCATTCGGCATTTTGCTCCTCATTATTTATTCAATTTTTGAGTGCTCATTCATTCTGACGGTGGTGGACGGCGCCGGCCGGGGTGCAAACTGTGTGAACGCGCTGTCATTATTGCCATCGCTGAGCGCCAGTGTTTGTGTTATGCGCCAGTTCGAGGAGTGCGAATGGCTGATACCATAATACATACACTGAATATATTATGATTTTTTATCATTTCTGTCATGTTTTATATTGCAGTGCTAGCCTAGTGGTTAAGAATTCAGCCTCTCATTCCGGAAGTCCTGGGTTCAAATCCATGGCGCGCACCTCTATATAAAAGTGCGTTTTAAGTTTAAATATCACTTGCTAACGGTGA
>DWME01007916.1:0-12174 GCA_018244795.1 Parelbella ahira ahira
TGAGTGTTGTATGTAAAACTAGTTCTTTGCAATTCTTTATTTACATTAACTATGTTTTACGAAGTACAGTATGGATATAAAAATAGTATTAAAAATTAATTATTATATAACTTAAAATATACCTATAAAATTATATAGATACTAGTTTGAGTGTGAAGCCTTCCTTGTAACTGGGCGAGTGTGGTTTCAATATCATATATCCAATGTCGTTTTGAAAACCCTGATAATACTCGATCTTATTAAATATTACTTCAATAGATACTAAAAAATAAATTTGGGTGCTAATTAATTATTATACAAATATTGGTAAGGGATTGGTAAGGGAAAGGCTTAATAACTAAGAGGAGTTAATTAAAATTAAGTTAATTAAATTTAAATTAATAGAAGTAGGTGGGCAGGCCTTAACGAAATAATTAATTGGTGCAGGATTTATTATAAATATGTTAGTAAACATGACTAATGTAATAGACTATTCTAATATCACTTGTTACTGGCCTTCAGAAATTCGTTCCTTATGATTTTTTTTTAAACACATGACTAGATATTAAATTTAAAAGAATCATATTTTTATAGACATTGAATGCAAATTACAATATATTTAAAATTCGACAATCGAAATCCAAGAACGTTGCTATTCGTTTTTAACAGAATGTATATTTGAATATTATTAATTGGTTTTATTACGATTTGTAAATTTAGTTATTAAATGACCTTTACTATTATTTGTATACTTTTATCCTACTGTAATAATGCTTTCAAATGTTTTGTGACAGGATTTAAAGAAATCTCTTTGCTCCGTATGGTTATGGCTAAAACATACAGATAGCTGTAATACAATCTATGGTGTAAATGGCATGGTAATAAACTGACATACAATTTCATAAGATATTGTATTGCAGAGTTTTTTCATGAAAAGTTAACTTTAATTAATTATATTATACAAATACGAACTAATGACTTTTACAAAATTGTCGGCCATATTTACAAAATGTACTTATCATAGCTCCATCTTTTTACCATTTCACGGTTGGACCCTGTTATTCCCGGAAAATTTTGGAAGCCTTGTATAGAGCATACTCTAATACGTTGCCGATTGGCAAAGATTTGTGTTAGTGGCCTTACTCTTACCATTGTGTATACTAGTTTACAAACAATATTTCAAAATTTTATTGACGGAGTTTAGGATTGTATAATATGAGTCGACATTGTGTGCTGATATGGAAATATATAGGCAGCTAGACTCGAGGATTCGACACGTTGAGTGGCGGCATGCGTGCAGTTCGTAACGAGACACAGTACTGTGCGCGCGCGCTTTCGAGTTTTATTCTATTTTTTAATTCTTCCACAGATAAACGGTAAGTTTTTGAAAATCATTGTCACTTAAACTTTTATTGTATACATATAAACATACAGTCACACACAGTGGATAGACATAGTTATTGGATTAACAAGTTTTATAACTTGATTATTATGACAATGGTATACATTCTTTGTTTACGCCGGAGAGGTTAAATGACTTTGGATTAATAATTCTTTTCACTCGTAAAGTTCGTCCGTTTATAAAATTATTAAATTAAAAAAGGCAATATACCAAAAGCTAAATTAAAATTCATTGCCCTCACAGGCTTCTTAAATAAATTTAAACAAAACTTTGTAAAATTTTATTAGGCTGATTCGATCTTTATTAATTATTTATTAAATAAACTGAGACATTAATTACATTAAAGCGAGTTACAAAGGTATTCGGTATCTGTTGTACAAAAAAACTTGTGAACGTGACATTAAACTATATTTTAGAATAATAAAGTAATTAATTATATTTGAGAATTTTATTATTTCTAGGTTTCTGTAGTTCTAAGTTATCGTGTGAAATATTTTGTTGGAAAAAAATATGTAGTTATAAATAGGACGTGATGAACGGATGACATTTGGCGTATGTTTGTTGACAGTGACTGTGCTTTTTTGTTCAGCGCCTTGTATACTTATTATTTAAAAAAAAATGGCAAGTATTTTTTTTTAATTCTTAATTTAATATTAAATAATTGAAGTACTCGTATAATATATTAAAAATAAAATACTTAAAATAAATTAAATTCCATACGGCTTCCATTATTGTCATAATACAATAGAACGTTCGAAATGTTCTTATTTCAAGTAGTGTAACAAAAGCTATTATAAAATTAGAATATAAAGAGCTATCGTATCATTTAGCTGTTATTTAAGGATTACATTGAATAAAAAAAATTCATGGACATATTCTTTATTCAAAGTTCAGTAACAGAAACATGGGGTCCGGTCTTACATTGCATTGGCAAGGGTGTCCTTGACTTCGGTTCATGTAGTGCACGGCTATACACGTTTTGTATTGCGTTTCGATCCGATGTTACAACAAACTACACTCAGCATTCATTTATGATTATATTGAGTGGAAAATATATTTAAAGTAATCTATTTTCTATTATATAGTTAGTTTATTTACCAAAAAATACATTTTGAATGTAGTTTATGACAATGATAATATTTTCTTGTAATATTATAAAGTGTTATTCAAACGGGTAACTTAAAATTATACAATGAATTGGATTTTATATGTTTTAGTTAATAGTCATATTTTATTTGTCACAAACAGATTGTTAAAACATAGAATTGGAAAACATAGAATTTAGAATTTCTGGTAGTGACTCGGAGTGTGGATCTGTAAGCGGTATATGGCAAGAGGATCATCACCCATTCCATACGACTTGTGATTGTGAATTGTGGGTGTGTACTACACTCCTCTGAATACCTCTTCGGGGATTACAGGCATGATGTTACGTATTGTTTCTCTTTAATTTATTTTAAATCAATGCTCTCTGTTTACCCCGTAAGCGATTTTGCGTAATTATATAATATAATATGAAAAACAGTTACTATTTTTTATCTATAGTTTGGCTCCGTATTGCACAGACCTGCTATCAACATTACGAGAAAAAAATGTTAAATCAAATAATATTATTACGTTGGAAACAATGACATACGAGTCAGCCGTATTGGCGATCGGCGTGACCTTGACTCCGGCACAAACACGTGCGAATCGATTACGCATATGGAAATAAATCAATACAAATGCAAGTTATAATATAAAGTACATCAATAACTAATTACAATTGTATCTAATAAATAATTAGGTACATAAATTATTAAAGTTTGTATTTACTTAGTTATTTGTTTATTAAATCTTTTGGATACTTTCATTTAAAAAGGACAACATACCTATTACATTTAAAGTTTTAATTTTTGTAGTGACCGATAAAGATTCGGTTTCGATTTCGGCTTTAGTTTCAGTTTCGGCCAAAAAATGGCCGCACTTTTCGGCTCGAACCGAAACTCAAGTGCTCGTGAATTATCGTGCGTCGTTCGGCAAGCTTCGCACCATGGGCATTCGGCAAAAAAGCATGAATCTGTTTTTAATTTGTAATAAAAATACTATAAAATGAATACAAATTGAATGTCCCGAATTTTACAAATCCGGGACAAATGTATGGTTATTATAACGCTCAGAATTGTAATCCGCAATTCCAACCACTGTTCATCACATAAAATAATTTATATATTTAAATTTTTTACGTTACGTACTCTAAGATTATCTTTTTTTCAATTAATTCTATTTAACTATCGGTACAAATAGAATGTGCAAATAAATGTGTAAAAATTCTTCGTGATCGTAAAGCACTGCTTCGCATTATGAGTTAATGAAAATTTAAAATTCACTAGATTTCAGTATGCAATAGAAAATTTATATATGTTTAAGTAAGTTTCGGTTTCCGCTTCGGTTTCGACAGAAACTGAGAGCGAGGCCGAAGATTAGGTTTCGGTTTCGGCTGAAAATCCTGTTTGGGTCGGTCATTAATTCTTTACCATTTTAGTTCTCGCTTTTAGATTGTTTCTCTTTGATATCTGTATATGATGATTCATTTGTGGTTTATGTGACCTCTACGCTTAGTTGAGCGTTACGAGTTAATTTATCGCAGCATTAATTTAATTAAGTGCCGTTTTTATCTGTAAAAAACCAAAAACTCGGAACTAAAAAAACATAATATATTCCGAAGATACTCATATTAAAAGGAGTTATTTCTAATCTTTTTCAGTGTTTTTGAACAACAGTAGGAATGATGAGATGTTTTTGTTAAATCAAGTTAAAATATTCTAGAATATTTTAAGACTGAAGGTTGATTCAAGGTTCAACGTTGATTTTAACAATTGACAAACATGTTAAAAACTCAGGTGTCTTCCATAATAAATAAAACTGAATTATGAAAAAAAAGGGGAAATACAAAAACAGAAAAACAGAAAAACCAAAACATAAACTTCAATTTCGATAGTTAACAAATTAAAGATAAAAGACAGCATAAAACACAACACAATTTTCGCATGTTATTTTATAAATTCGTAGTAATGAACAAATTAATGAAATTGCCTAGTGTTTTTTATTTACGTTTTAAATTTTTTATTGTATTTTAAGCCGTTCTGTTTATTACCCTTTTGTAATAGCTGCCTACGTATTTTGTATCATTAACTTATAAATAGGTCGAGCCAAAAAGTCCAGAGTCCACAACAATACATTTACATGCATATGTACGATTATTTATTTGTGTGTGTTCAACTTATACAATACATTAACTGTATCTTATCGGCATTTCTATCATACTTTTGTGTATACAAATTTGACTAAGTGGTAACCTGTTTTTGCAATTGAATGCAAAAAAAACGGAAATCGTTAGCGAACTGACTAATTAATTAATTATGATTAATCCATGTTGGTCCTGGCATGACGAGACAAACCTAACTATTCTAATTTATTGAAAAAAAAAAATTAAACGTAGAAAATTATGTCAAGAAAAACTTTTAATGTGACACCGCGGATATTTTGCCTAACAAGTCTAAGCAGAGGCCATTCTTTGTTCTACGCTGCTGTACCACCTCTTTCCATCAGTTGGAAGTCCCATGGAATAGAATTGAGCTCATTGTAAAACTATTTACCATATTTTAAAATTTTTAAAAGTATTTTTAACACCTTTGGTAGAAATCAAATTAATCAAATGTAGTCTGCTCATTTTGTAATTTAATAATAGTGTGACAGCTTCATTACGTATGTATAACGTTTTCACAACAGTGCCTTTTCATGTAATCGTACATCTAGATAACGGGGTGTAATAAATTTACCAAATTATTATACCGTTAAATGATTGTGTTAGTTTAATCACATAATGAATTCAAAATTACTTAATTATCTGCAACAATATATTCCAAATGTAATTTCGTTTTTCAATTGATTTATTTTATATATTTTTTTGTTCATTAATTTCGATTTCCGATTGTTTGCATGACCTAATTAAACTTTTTACTTTATTTTACTGATTTAATAATTTTTTTTTATCTAATTGTTTTAATGAAACTTAATAATATTAATTAGTTACATATAATGACACAAGTTTTACATTAGTCTTGTAATCGACTGCTTCATTGATGATTTCCTCGTTGGTCGAGAGATCGCGTGTTGGATTCCCAGGCCGGGTGATTGAATTATTCCAACATGAAATTTTAGTAGTTGCTCAGTCTGGATTTGTGCCCGGTATCTGGCAAAAGGCTGAATCTCTATTCCACGGGGGGACATAATATTTAATAGATGGGTCGTGGGATTGTACTGCACCTCTCTGCTTCACCAGCTTTCGGTGTATACAGGCGTGAAGAGAAGAATTTTGTGGTTTGTAATTGTAACCGAAGTTACAGATAAGTGTAAGTGTAGCCTCTCACAGCAACTGTTTTATCGCAACATAGTGATTACTTTGTTCACGTAGCTTAAATAAATAAATTACATAAGTGTACATAGATATGTTACTTTACTTTCGACTTGCACTATGTATTTAAGCTATCGCAAAGCTTCGTAATCGCCTAAAATTGCAAGCTATGGTGGTATTACTGCGTTACATAAAGAGTACTTGGCGTTTCTGTCTGGCTCCTACAAACGCGTAACATCACGCTTTTAGCTCTCCAAAGAGAGGAGTTAGGCTGTGGAGTTTAGTATTAAAAGTTTTTATAAGGTATTTTTGGAGCTGCCTCGTGTCATCGGGACGACAAAGCCCCAGGTGGAAGTCTAGTTGATAGATGGTTTATAATTATTATTACCAATGTATCGTCAAGTCAGTTTCCTTTACGCGGTAGGCAGAAAACACCGAGCGACAGGTATCTTCAAGGTCTGACGCAATTCTAATTTCACCACTGTCTTAATACACGATATACCTACCTATATGTACGTATATAAATATATATATATTCCTACATAATACAGATGATACAAATTAGGAACGCCACGAATAGTTTCTTTCTATCTTTCAAGTCGATGTCTGAGAGAAATAGAGATTTCGCGCTGTATTCAAATCAGACACTCTATCTCAATACATAACGTAGACATGCTTTTAATAAACCTCCTGTACATATAAATTCATTTTATCATTTTCATCGTCGTTACAAAACCATATTCATTTCTGCGCATTTAAAAAACTTGTAATATGACTTGAAGAATGGAAAACGCCAAAAATGTATTTCGACGTGTTTTAAGTCGCAGTTTAATTATTGAAGATATTAATTTGAATAATCTTTAGAAATAAAAATGTATACCTACTGAAAAATCTTTGCGGCGAAGCATAATATCAAGTTTTTTAAAATGACGCACTTTGATTTCGATGTATCGAAACAAATACACGGCGACTTATGCACACACACAAACATAAATACGCGCCGCGTGCGCACACACGCATCACTACATAAATCAAATTCTCACTTGTATTTTTCCAGCAAACGTTAATTTACTCCTACGTTCTTCTTTCGTATCGATTATATGATTTGATATTATGCCTCACCTTCACATGACGTCGACTAGTCCAAGACCCTACTTATTGATACCTAATAGCCAAGGTAAGCGACATATGTATGTAGCATTCAAATATCCATTCGATCGAATCACATGTGCGTTTTACATTTGACCATGACCCTTATGCGGTTCGTAATAAACACTAATTTAGCTTAATTTATTGAAAAAAATATATTTTATGGTCTGCATTTATAATAATCGACCCATTTATCATTCCACGGTTGAAACAAGGGTCACCTCACATAATGAGAGGGTTAAGGCTATAGTCTGCCACGCTGTCCAAGTGCGGATTGGTAGATTTCACACACCTTAGGATAATTTTTTGGAACGAAGTTCCCTAGCGCGCGTTGCGAAGCAGGCTAGACGGAAAAAATTCAGACGAAAAGTTGTCACGATACTTTTTGCTCTAGTGTAGTAAGCCGCGCGGCGTGCGCATGTTTCTCTTTCTGTCTTTCTCGTCTCTCTCTCTCTCATAGAAAGCAAGCCAATTATTTTCGTTTACTACCATCGATGCAGTTTTTTCAAGACATTTAAATAAAATAGAATCCCAAACTTATGTTTCCTACTTCATTTACCACAAGCCAATTATTACAAAAATTGAGCCTACTGATTAAATTTATATTACATTATATTTGTTAATAACAAAAAAAATATTATTTTATAACTTAAAAGAAATAATTTTTTCTTATTACAACTCCTTCACTAATTAATCGAAAGGAACTTCGTTCCATCCGGGTGTCCCTCGAGACCTCTCATTAAATTATAAATCTCCGGTGTGCAGGTTTCCTAGCGATGTTTGCCTTCACAGTTAGCAAGTGATATTTAAACTTAAAACGCACTTTTGTACAAGAGGTGCCCCGTCATGGATTCGAACCCAGCAGCCCCAGAGTGAGAGGCTGAATTCTCAACCACTAGGCTGTTTAACCACTGCTTTTTCTCTACATTTAGTATTATGTTAGTGTATATATTAATTTTACTTCAATCTGTAGTATGTTTTGATTACCGATTATCTATTATTATTGTCATCACGCTAGATCTGATGTGCTCTTTCTACTTTCGTCGCTCCATTCACACACGCATACCGCTTCATTTGTATCTTTATATTAAAATACTGTAACCCTTTGTATTTTCGTAAATATTTCTGAGTTAGTCACTATTAGTTATTTTCTTTGTTCAACAGTTACAGTTTTGATTGTAGTAAAGTCAACATAGCAATATTACGCTAAGCAAAATGTCCTTAAAGTTACAGTACAAAGGCTTTTGTTAATTCAATATAGTTGTAAGGCTGACTAAACCTATGTCGTCACCGCCATATTTTTGACCATTGACATTTACTGCAGGACAGGTCTCCCCCAAATATCAGCACAATTCATATATGTTCCTCTGTTTTTTGGATCAAGCGGTTACACGCGACCTTGACCAGGTCGTTGGTCCATCTACTGCTGAGCCGGCTTATTCTGCCTCGACCGGTGCGTGGTCGTTTAAGGATTTTTTTTCCAATGACTCTTAAATAACATTGACCATTAAATAAAATTTCAGCTTAAGGTAAGCTAAATAAATTTTCGGGCCAAGTTAAGCTAAAACCGTATTCAAAAATGTGACGAAGACGTTAGCAAACATCGCTATACTTATAGTTCATGTTTTAGTCATTTGGGTTTTTGCCTTCACCTATCCACATATGTACAAACATTCAACTTACATTTTTAAAGTACACAGTAATATATAAAATGAAATGTTCAAAAAGGCTTGCACTTATTTAATGACTATTTAGTATCTTCGAATGACATGTGTTTTTTATCCAACTGTATTAAATTGATTTCAAAATGTAGTAAAAAATGCGTTGTTTTTTGTTTATATCGATGTATGGCGACATATTGATTGATATAGTCTTCAATATCGTCACAGATATGATGATAAGCATGTTTTGAATACTGTGTAGGTCACAAAAGTTTCAGTCCTCCAACGGCGCACATTACATATGTATGAAGAGTTTTCGTCTGCGCTCTAGGTCATGCTGATGTCGAAACAGTTTTGATGTTTTGCATCGACGGAATATGTGTTTTGGTACGTGTTATTAAGGCGGATTCATCAAATTGAATACTGTTATCTATTACAAACGATTGTTTTACATTCATGGTACGGTTTGTTATTGTCTCGTAGAAGGATCGATCGTTCGAATTTCTGACGAAGCTGGATTTTTATAGCTAAGCAACATCGGAGCAGGTCACGAAATAGGTGAATTGTTCGTAAAGTAATTTTGTAGTGTTACCCTTACATAACGATGCTTAAATCTTTGACTGGCGGTGAGCATGTTGAGCCTGAGGAGATTTTTAAAATTGAGTTTGTCACTCACGTACGTATATTAGATTGTGTGATGACTGATTTTATTAATGTATTATCATCAGTTCGTTGTGTGTCGTGCCATCTCCTTTCTTCTAAAACGTAGTCGTATGACATTTCTTTTCGAATATGGTCAGATTTCGCGTTGAATTTCCTAAGATACAAAGTTCCATAAGAATTGAATTTATTCTCACTTATCGACAGGCAATTCGTGACCAGTAAATCAAGTCTTTCCCTACAAACCGGTGGGGACCAAGCATTTCACTGCTTTCTCTATTTTCCCGTTGCCCACCCCGAACGATTAATAGTGTAGATACGCGCAAAACAGACCTACCGTTAAATTATCGAGCTACAAGTGAAAGAGTTTCTATCGTGAGAACTTTGCAGTTAGATGAGCTCTAATGGGACATCGCTAAAGTCTACATTTTGGAACTTTCATAGGTCAAACATAACCGCTTTAAAGCTGAAAGCGCTTTAAGAGGACATCGCTCAATCCATAATTTTGAAGCTTTTACAGGTCTATGGTGACCAATTTGCGGTTGAAAGAGCTTTAAAAAGACGCAGTTAAAACTAAAACTTAAGAGCTTTTATGGGTCTATCATTACCAGTTGGATGAGCTCAAAAAGGATGTCGCCAATTCCAAAAACTTGGCGCTTTTCGAGATTTATGACTAAAACTAACTGCATTATAGTTCGTTATCTGTCACGTTTAGATCATCTCCTGAGCAGTATGTTTATTCGGCGTAAAATCCCGTAGTTACAGCAACAGAAACAATACACAGTCCTGTAAGACGAGTTGATTGCTAAGTTGCTAGCGTGGTTGCAAGCGCGGATACTGATCGAGTAGTCCTGGGCTGGATCCTCGGGTCTGGTACTATAGGCTTGTTTTAACTCGAATTGCCTAAAGTGGGTCCGGGTCTGGGATTTGTGCCCTATATATGGCGATAGTTTCGTCCTCCATTCTAAAATGGGACGTAAACGTTACTGGTGAAACGTGTGAATGTACTTCATTCTACTGCCTACCTGTTCGCGGATTACATGCGTGATATAACGTTACGGCGAACTTTATGTGAAGAATGGGAATTTTAGTTGGACGACAGGAAGCTATATTACGCTTGTATTGACATAGAGAATGTCAAACTTGTTTGTTGCGCAAAGGCGATACAATATCAACACTAGATATAGGATTAGATTAGATTTAGTCTAAGTAGAGAATATTTGTATATTGTGGTATAACAAGTACGAAGGAGAACACTATTGCTTTGTTTAAAACACTTTAATAAATACACTATATTGTGCAGAGATGTTACAAGTTAGCGAAACAAAGGATGATAAAACTGAGGTGATAAATTAAATCTGGATAACTTATTAACAATACTTAATGTTATTATTAGATGTTATTGATAAACTACAAAATTAGTATGCAGACGTTCGGCATTGTTCTCATGTGAAACCAGTTAGTGAAATGTGCAGTGGTAAAAATGAAAGTCACAAATGGTATTTAACATTTGATATTTTTATATTCTTGTTTTAACACATGCGTTACGGAATATATTTTCACTTCATATCGTTACGAATTGAAGTAGTAATCTATTTTATTGGAATACCCATATTTTGGCGTCATACGAGTATGATGCCAGACAATACTAATCTTATGTCTAGACTGCCTAAAAAACTAATAAAAAAGGGCACGATAAAAGAAATATACAATATTTTTTTATTACGCTTCACATTATTTTATCAATATTTAGTGTATATTGAGTATTAGAAAAGGCGTAGTTAAGATCATTAATTGCCAAAAAATGGTTCGTTGTAAAATTAAATGTAACATTCTATACAGGTGAAGAATAACCGTGAAATAATGTGTATACTTCAGTATTCCCAATTAAATACTATAACATACAACACGTGGGAAGTTGGCTATGCTGTATTTGGTATGGGTGGCAGATCGCAGCCTTAACTCCTCATCTCTCTTCGTCTTCTCAATAAACCCGTGAACTGAATAAAATCAACGCTTTATTAATAACCTAATAACAAATGGGTTGTTATAATAAATACAGCGATGTAAAAAAGGAAAGAAAAAGAAATATTACCTATAAGGGTTGTTGGAAAATAAATAGCAATGGAGGAACAAGACTCATTCCGAGAGGAGACCCGTCTCCGAGAACGAAGCGATAAAAGGGTTCATGTCAATGATGACAATGTTAATATGTAGTACATTTTTTGGTAATCATTTCAAATATCAGTAAACTGAGAAAGCCAGATGAACGAATGAATGATGGATTGCAAATATCTATTAATTGGCAGATCTGAAACGGCTCATTACTATATGAATGTGTGTGTTTACAATTTGCGTAAATAGCGGTTCTTTGTTCCGGTGATGTAACTTAGGTATACATTACGTGGGTAAGTGTTGTGACTCCTCATTTGCATGGCTTAACGGTTTTCCGTTCCGTGTTACCACTTTCCACCATATCATTGCATTTCTCAGGTTCAGTGTGTGTACACTGTGCAATGTACCAGCTGTAGTGACAGCAGAAGCGTTGTTTATTTGTTTCTATTACACGTTCATGCTTTCGGCTGTAGCGACAGCAAAAACGTTGGGTTGTTTCTATTCAGTATGCACGTTCGCACTTTCAACGATTTTTATTTCTGCAACTAATTGCATAACATCACGCCTGTATTTCCTAGAAGGGGAAAGCAGACGACGGTAGTTCATACCCGCGATTCACTAGTTATGCCATACGTTGCACCAGATTCCACCACCACGACAAGATGAGTCTGTTGTCGTACACCGGGCACAAGCTTAGATTCTGTTCTGCTACTAAGAATTTTTTTTTCACTTCACACCATTGTTTTTCAACTGTAACCATATTAGTGTGACTACATCCTTGCAACTATTTGTCATTGATTGCTAGTTGTGCC